>JBBPOJ010000879.1:0-19080 GCA_038091395.1 Leccinum rimulosum
CACAGGTTTGGAACGTGACAAACTTGAATGTGCGTGTTCCGAGTCCGAGTCTAGTCGGCGAACAATGAGGCATTTTAGTGTAACATTATGTAGTAGGAGTAGTTTAGAAACCGGTCTATAGATACTCATCTACGTCCATTAGATCTGGGTCCGCATCCGACTCAAAATACATTTCAAACACTTCGTCCTCGATGCCTGACTCGTTAGCAGAGACTTCTTCGTCCGACTCCCCACTCAAATACAAATCTTCCCAAGGATCCTCCATGTCTGAACCGGCGGATGCTGGAGTATCTTCACGCTCGCAGTGAGATGCAGAAGTGCGTTGCGAATCAGGTGGACTGTGGAAGTGGCGGGATTCTTTCATGGATTTGGTATGAGCATACACGTGCCCGATGCCTGTACCCCAATAGTATCGTAAGAACATATCTCGGTCGACAAACCTACCAATATAATAAGCATGAGGTGTCTCTAAGTTCGTTGACCAAAAACATACCTATTGACGTAGTAGCTCTTTGAATCATGGGCATCCCGGGATGCTCTCGACCTAGCCTGGGAATCAGGGTGTAGTTTACCCTCGGAGAAATGAGGAATGAGATGACAGCTTCTCAAAACATCCGCCGGGTCGACAAAGCCAAAAGCGTCGTCTTCGTCCATGGGGACAAAGCGTAGAACATCCAACTTATAGGCATCTTGCTCTGGATGACTTTCGAGAACCTCGAACCAGCGAACCCAGAGGAATTCAAGACGGCGAGGCTGGTAATCTGTCAATCCTGGACCGTTGTAGATGACGTTCGCATGAAAGATACCAATAACTCTTGCATAGCAGAACGGATGGGCAGTGGTGTTGGTGGTGTCAGAAAGGAGCACAATGTCCCGATGATCTGTGTTCGGGTTGATGGAATCTTGCGCCCTGCGAACATCGTAAGTAGTGTAGTTTATCCGCATCAAACGGTGTTGGTAGACTCGGTTATTTTTAAACAGAACTTGACTGTGCAAGATGACCTCTGAATCGGCGCTCGAAGCATCTACATCCAGAGGCACAATTGTGGATAGAGTGCGGGGTTCAGAGTCTGTGCGAGTTGCATGGATCTGCCTGATTCGAGGAAGGAGGTGCTTCCTCAGCTTCAATGTGAAATTCTACAACGTGAATTAGACGCCAGATCTGCAATATATATGTAGGAAACCAACCTTTGCCGCTGGGTCCTCAGAGTAATCTCGGGCCAAAGCTACAAGGTCTTCTGGGTAGTTTTGTGACTTGCCAATAACGTGATGCACGTCAGGTGCATTTGGCAACTTCTCGTGAGGGACATTCGAAGATACACGAGTACGGATTTGGCGGATGCGCGCTTGGCGTCGTTCAATCCGGGTCAGTTGTCGGATGTAAGACTTTCGGCTCGTTCTTTTGAATCGTGACTTTCCGACACGATGCTCAAGCTCTCCCTACAAGGGTTCACACAATCAAATCAGAGGTATACCTCCCAATGCAGGAAATGACTGACCGGCTGGGTTGAGTACGAGTCCGTGGTACCATATCGTCTGATAGTCTCTGTGTAGTCGCCAAGCGCATGCAACTTATACGTTTGAAGATTTAATGTTTTCTCGTGGCGTGTGTATGCGGAAGGTATACTCTCCTTTGGGTGTTGGCCACTCGAATTCTTTGTTCGAACCTGGCGCCGGTACCGTCCCTCCGACTCCCGCTTGAGTTCCTTGGTGGAAAAGGAAGAGCAAGTATGTGACTGGAAGGAGCGGAGTTCAGCACCGAGAGTGGCTGTCACATCGTCCATAATTTGAAGTGTTTCGTCCGTATGGATCCGGAGCTTTGCAAAACCATGCCAAGTAGAAAGCTGGAAGAGGAGTCTAAGTATGTTGGAGTTGTGCGGCTCAGGTAAAAGCCCGTTGAAAACAGGGATGGCGCACTGATATTTTGACAAACGAGTAAGCCAAGTGCTGAGGAAAGAAGACAAAATCAAACCTGGAGAAGATCTTCAAAGTCCCTGGCTGCCATCTTCTTCATCTCAGAGGAGTTTCGAGAGAACCGCCGAATGGTATCGCGACCAAAGCTAGGTACTTGACGATAGCTATACTTGAAAATGAAGACAGTACAGTCTCTCAAAACGAGTGGTCTTACCGTCGATCAAGCTCGGCGAGCATATTCTTTTTCAAGCTTTCAAGAATTCGAAGGAGGTGGGTGAAAATTGCCTTCCAGACCCCGAGTTCGAACTCATGCAGCAGATCAACAACTAGCATAGCAAAAAGGTCAAGGCCCATCGTGTGGAGTTTCTCACAAAAGGCATTCTACGAAAAGGCGAGAGATTAACATGGTTATACTTGAATCAGATGAGCAAATCACGTACTGATGTAGGGACCAGCGACTCGTCCTTGAGGAGCGACTCGACCCGGGCATTGTCAACTGCATAGTTCTGCTCGTAGATCAATTTTCGGGCGGCAGTAATTTTTTCCTGTCTTTCCCGAGTGTTGGTACGAACAAGGAGCCTTCGCTGAAGAACATCGCTCTTCATGCCTAAATTCTTTGCCTCCGAGAGTGGGATCAGGCAACGAGGACAAGGGCATCTTCCCAAATTCCGGATGGATGCAATCAAGATCCTGTTTGAAACAATGAGCAAGGCAAACTAACAATCAACTTTTCGCCAGTACTTCTCTGGGTAGTCAGCCGAGTAAGTAAAAATTCGAGGATAGAAGCGCCGGGTGATCCCATCGCAGCACTTGATGACAATTCCATGCTTATACGCATGTAAAAACTCCTCGTCAAGCAATACTTTCCACTGTGCGTGAAAGGCTTCTCTATTACAATGCGTGAAAAACGAACCACTTGGTGCCTTGCCTCCCGCAAACTGAATGACAAAGTCCTTGAAGTCATCAGGAAGCTTTGTGAAGAGCATCTTATTAGGCCGAAGCTGTTAAAGGTAACAACCACCCACCGTTTGAAAGTACGCGGCATGGCAGCAGAGATTGGATGAAGGCTGACACCGTCGGTATTTCGACTCATTACCGAAATACAAATATAGTGGCCAAAGTTTGGCATGTCCGAACGACGTGAGGTGAGTAGAATCAGACCAAAGCATTATGCTAGCGATAACACGGGGAAGGTCGCATCCAGGTTCAGAAGGTGATCCTTGCAGCTGTTGATGAGCCTCAATGAAGGCTTCGGAAGTGTAGAGCTCGCCGTACACTCGCATAGGACGCTCTTTGTGCGGGGGATCCCAGTGAAGTTCATAAGGCTCGTGATGGAACTGAGACGAATATGATACATCAGAAACCCTCTCGCGGATGATTGATGTCAATGAGCGGTGGTAGAAATCATGGATGTGGTATACTTTTGGCCCGGAGTCCTGGAAACGACTATGGAAAGGGATGGAGATTGGTACCGCCGTGTGCCTCCATCCATCATCCAACCAGTCACCTGAGCCCGGTTGATCATCAAACTGGTTTTGACCCAACGTCTTGTCAACAGCCTGCCAATTGGTATTTGAAACCTCTTCTGGACGGAATCCTTCGCTACCGACAAGGTCAATAAGCTCTTGGAAGCTCTCCTTAGACTTCTGGGCTCCTTGGTTCCAGTACCAGTTTCCTAGACGCATTGAGTTTTTATTCGGATACGGATAAAATGGGTTATCCGATGCATCTAGATGTAGCTCTTCTGTGATATTTCCGTTTACGCATTCATTTGCGATGGAGAATGGATCATCGGGATCGTGCGACGGGATAGACTCGCTATGGTAAGCTCGGTATAAACCGAATTTGTTCTTCTGTGTTCTGAAAATACGTCGAACTGATGAAGGAATTGAGCGGACCAACTCCTCAATTACAGAGTTCGAAGGGGGGGCAGAGACGGGAGCAGGCGCAGGCGCAGGGTCTGACACGGGCGTAGGATCCACAGTACTGGTGACACCCGGGGGTGGTAGGGGCATCAGAGGTTCTGGTAATGCGTCCCTGAAACGAAGGGGCAGGCGTCGGTTGACCCGACGCGGACGACGTTGCGCAAGAGACGTCGTATCATCACCAATGTCTCCAGCTACAGGAGGTGATGAGTCCTATGGATACACCACCGATCAGTCATTGATCTCGTGATCATAAAAACACCAACCTGAACTAAACTGGAAGCAGAGCCTTCTCCATCCACCCTCAAACCAGGCGAGAGCCTAACATTTGGGTCATCTACCACTGGCTCGGGAGAGCTAGCTCTGGAAGTTTCTTGGATGCGGGCTTTCTTTCGCTGATACAGCTCCTTTGCCTTTGCTAGTACACTTGCAAGGCGCTTTTTCCCCTTTTGACAATTCTTCTCGTGCCTCTTGAAGGCCCCTGGGTCACTGAAGGAGCGACCGCAAACACACACCTGGAGCAAGAGGTTCGACATCCCGCCTCAAAGCCTGAGAGGGCCTAAAACGAGGGTCAACATTTGCCGTAAGTATCATTAGCACCTCCAAGCCACCGGACTTCTGAGCGTGCGAACGGCGAGACGGTAACATTTCCCGCCGTTTCAAGGGGGAACGTCCACCTGCCGACGGCATAGCTCACTCTTGACCCACTTAAGCAGCAGCAATCAAGTAATTACTAAGGAAATTACATTTAAAACCGTGTCGGATTCTGGCCGAGTGAGAGTACCCCGCCTGTAAATGGATTCCAGATAATTCATAAATCACCTTTGTAACTTGCAATGGGAAGGGTCTATTCCGTTTCAACTTCATGTGCAGATTAAATATTTGTTCTTTTTCAACCCCATTTCTGCCGTGTCAGGACGTGGAAATCCCCACCGTGAGTGATAATATTGCCCACGTCGTCCTGATCGCCCAGATGGTCATCGTTGTACAACCCGAGCAACCGCCCCGACTTGCTCTCGTCCGCATCTCCAATCCTTTACGCGCGCCAGCAGTGACATCCAAATACGCCTGTCGAACACCATCCCCATCGATCTCAACCTGAATCTGGGTTAACAACGGCTCTGCACGCACCCGCAAGTCCGTCCATAGCGCAAAGAAATAGCCCCATTAGTACATCCATGACTCCAACTCCAGCGCAAACATACCTTGCCATGAAGTCTATCTGCCATACAAACTGAGCTGCCGACGGACACGGACAAAGAGAAGGTCATGTGAACGAGCATGTGGAGGATGGTGGTCACCAAGGGAGAGCATCCCCGACGAGCGGGAGGGAGTCGAACAAGGGCGTATGGGGGTTGATCGAGGAGAGCGAGTTGGCGAGGTCCACCCACACCCACACCCACGCCCACACTCGCTCCCCGTGCCGCCCTGTTCGCCTCCTCCGTGTTCCTCACATACATATTCAAAATCTCCCGACAGTTCCTCGCAAACGTAAGATGGTTCAGATCGAGGTATTACGTGGTTCGCTTGCTGAACACCATCACTCCCGCCAGATTGTCATTGTTCGAAATGGTGTCGAAGTGCAAGAGAGACACAAAGTGGAGAAAAACTCAGTAAAAGAGATGGCGCTCTGAGAGGCGAGCTGCGTGAGGACAGGAAGAGCCATTGGAGGGCCATGATGAGCGTCAACGCCGTATGCAACGATTGGATCTTGAAAAAGTGATATCAGAGGAGAGCGAGAATCAAAGATGATGAACGTACACCTTCGAGGGCCGGTTCCGAAAAGGGGTTCGACTAAGGTCAATCGTCTCCAAACACAATTTATATTTCTAGCAGTCAAAAGATATGAGCAGAAGAAAATGAAATGATAGAAAAGAAAAGAAAACGGGACACACAAGAGCTTGGCCGATCGCTATCAAATCTGACGCCCAGCTTTTTCTCGCTTGGATTGAGCACTTCAGCGTTCGATTCCGTCTCAACACTTGTGCAAGGTACGTCACTCCAGCAGCGCGGGCACCACACACGTGCGCGAGGCGGTACGACATACCCGGAGATCATTCCCTCGTAGATCAGCACTTTTAATCGCGGTAACGAATCTAACGCGCGGACCTTGTCCAATAATGTCGCGGTCAGGCTATCTTCATCTATGCCTGCACCATTCTTCATACCTACTCCTTCAGCCCTTGCGAGAGCTGGCGCTGAATGTTGGGACGTGACGCCGCTATGCAATTTGGATGTGATGATGGGGCTGGCTGGGCCGTAGCGGAAAGGATCGCGGGATATATGACGTATAAGTCGTTTGAGGTCCCAGAACAGAGGGGTGTCATGGAGGTGGGGGTATGGGTTCGGTGCGCATCGCAGGAGGAACGTGAGTAGGGTTGAGGAGTGGCAAAGTCGGTGGAGACGTGAACGTAGAGGACGCGAGAGACGTGGATAAAAATGTGCTTGGGCTTGCGGACGCGCCGGGACAGGGCGCGTTCTTCTGCTTCGTCAGTTGATCGTCCCGAAAAAGAGTCACAGGAGTTAATAGTGACGTTCCCCGTCTCCAGGTTCGTTCGACGGTCGGCTGGTGGGTTGGGAAGCGCACTGGCTGCGCGCGCGAAGAAAGCATCCACTATGCTCTCACCAAGGGTTGATGTATCCTGGCTAGGTAGTTCCATTCCAGCGATATGATCTACGCAGTGGCCACATCCTTCGCTACAGTCCTTGTGGTCTGTGTCGACATAACGAAGAGTACGATGTTCGATACATCCTCGACAATCACAGGAACCTGGTACGACGTCAGGGCCGTCGCGGATCATGAGGGCGAGCGGTACCGCTCCACCGCCCGTCGCTGTTACCTTGTTGTTAGAGGGTTATATTTTGCAAGAGCGATGTCCGGACCACGTGGGCTAGGAGGAAGTGTCATGCTCAAGTGCAGTCGCGATAGAATGTCACTCGCCGAAAACTTCGAGCCCGTTTGGACGGACCGCTGTCTTGTTCAGGACAGTCGATGAAATATGGAGAAACTGTAGATCTTGGCCTGCCATACTGGAATTGGAGTCTGGACAGGTGACATACCCGCGAAGTAGATACTCCAATTGATTTGAACGCGGATGGTTTAAGTTGATGGTTGGGTGTGACCAACGAGTACTCAAGCGTTCCCGGAATTAGGAGCGCGTGCAGTATGTCGGTTTTAACTTCTATCCGAGGATTAGCAGGGCAAGTGGAAAAGGAGCACAATCGTCACACATGATCAGCCAAATCATACACTCTCAACGTCAGCTTGTGGAGCCCCCCAGTCGGTGTCGAACACATCCGATATAATACCGGCTGAGGGGTGAGCTACACGCCGGAGAGGTCCATCGAGCGAAGTTTCGTTGCGGATCCCCGAAAGAAAAAAGTCAGTGCGCGCTTGCAGTGTAGGGAGGATCCAAGAACGCACCTTGAACGCGACGGATACTCAGGATCAGGCTCGTCTGCTCTCGACGCGCAGCACTCTGTAAAAAAAATCGACCTTGTCGAAATTTCACCACTCCTCTTCCCTCTCACGATCCGCCTTCGTCTCTCTGAAACCTTCTCTTCGACGATTCGCTTTTCGTCCTTGAGCGATGGGATCGATGGTGGATTAAGCGTCGATAGTATCGGGTAGACAGTTGCGAGCTGCGAAACGATAAAATGAGCTCCTTTGAGCGGTTTGGTCCCATCTTAAGCGGGAGTTTGTAGGTTGGGAGAGAAAGAAACCCTTTATACGATTGATGATGCCTGTGTGGGCGGTGAGATTTTTCGGGTTATTGGGAATTGTGACGGCCCACGAGGTAATCGTCATGACCGTACGACTCGGAATAGGTCTATATGGCGTGAGAAAACGATAGTGGCTATTAAGTAACACGGTCGTCGGCGACTCGTCGGAAAGGCTGGACATCCTTTCGACCCATATAACTTCTCCTTTTCCATCGCGAATAAGGCGAGGTAACGTGCTCGTGCAACGCGGGCGTGTCGACGTTGGGTGCGGATGATCTCGGAGGCTGGGCGCAAGGTGACGCGACACTGACGCTACAGCGCGCTGACGTGGGACGAGACATAATCTGAATCGTGCAAGTGCCAGTGGTCAAGGAAGGTGACCATGATGCACGATTTTTTTCTTCAAGTTCCGGGTCGTTCACGCACGCATCGAACAACCACATTGAGAAAAGAATAGTTGTATTACATACTTAAGTCATCGTATATCATAGACATCACAAAAATCACAAAAATCAGATAAATAGAACCCTTGCCAATACGTACCGCGTTGGGACAAATTTCAGACATAATAACGGGTACTTTTGTTTTTTGTGATGGGTTTGCTTCGTGATGTGATTATTCATTCCCTAGGGCATTATATCCGAAGGCCTTGAATATTATGGTCTCCAGGCGTCAGCGACAGGTTCGTAGCCGTGCAGGAAGATTCGGATCAAGCTGAAGAAGACGGAGTGTAAGCACAATACTGTAGTCCTAAAAGCAATTCTTGAAAGAACACTCACGTTGGAGCCGCCCGAATGCGACGAACTCCCCTCGAAGTCGCGCTCGGCATGGCACAAAACCGTCCCGCGGATATGCTGGCTACCCGTTATGAGCACCCTCTCCTCGCCACCTTCATTTACTTTCCAGATCTCCCTCAAAAAGTCCTTGGTCTCGCTCGAATCGCCGTCTAACTCGGCGTACCCAGAAATGAAATGCGAGGTTCTTACTGCATGCAACTACGTCCGCCTCTAGTGCTTGTCACGCAGAGAAGAAGTAACAACGTATGTAAACGTTGGTCAAGGATTCTCCATTTTCATGTGGATACATGGGGTACGGACGATACGCTCTATACTGGCATACCTGATTACGGCGGCTGAGTTCATCTGATACGCGGCGGAGCAGACACCGATCACTCACAAAGACTGCCCTCTGACAAAGCACAAAAATGCAAACAGGGGAGCATGCGCGTGGGGTTTGATCAATTATTTGATGTGCGAGAATAGCTTCAATAGGGCAGGTACGCGTTTGAGGGCGTACAGTGACGGAGATATGCGTGTGTTTTTTTGTGGCCTTGTACCATGGAATGTGCAGCCTGAGGGTGGTGGATTGAGTGGAGTCGGCGAGCTAGTCAATAGAAACGGTGGGACCGAAAGCGTGAACGTTGAAGGAGTGGAAGTCAGGAGCAAAACGAGACATGTTGCCCAGGCGGCATCCGTGGGTTGCGAGGGTCAATTTGTAGGGCATGGGAGAGGAGGAAGCGTCACGCGTGCTTGAGGGCCTGAGGCAGCAGGGTCACGGTCGACACTATCGTGGCCGACAAAAATCAATGTTCAAGGATGGGGTAGTAAATCGATGGAAGTAGATGTACCATGAATCCTACTGCGGAACCATCCATATCCCCAACTCCCACGTCGGGGGAGGGTTTTGTCGCGTCAAATCGTCCAGAGTTCCCTGCAAACGTCGGACCCGCTGGAACTTTTTAGTTCATTCGTAGTGAGATCACAGGATTTCACAATTACACCTCGGGCAAAATGATACACAAAGACTCTGCGCACGATTGCTGCTTAGACTATAGCTTGTTCCTCCGTCATCCTGTTCTGGAGTATGACTGTCATCTTTTTGGGTGATTTATTCAGTGCTCTCTAGCGGGTGGAGCCACTAATTTCACCCTACGCTGAACAATCAAATAAGGAAATTCAAAAGAGATTAGTAGAAGATTTGCGTGGAAGTCGGTGAACACAGCTGATCGATCTTACTGAGCAGCAACGCATGAAATCAGATCCTGAGTATGGTAGGACGGTCCAACGTTTACGAACCCGATAATATGTACTCTTGCATATGTGGACCTCCTTTTCAACTCATGTCCTGGACTCCTAAGGTCTGCGTGAACCTAATGGTCACCGTGAGTACTAGATTTATGTGAGGCCCGCCGCAGTCACGGAATGCCTTGCGAATTACATACTTACTGATATGCCGAACTCGCTAGGTCACAGTCGCGCAGGAGCGCCGCTACGATTCTGGTATGGACGAAGTTCGTCCTTGTTATCGCTCGCCGCTATGGACTCGCATTTCCTCTGAGTTGGGTCTGAAGGTCATTGATCACGCGGATTGGTGGGAGCGAAGGACTTGCCTCAGGATGGGGAAGTACGGCGAGTAAGATCTAAAGCGGCTCAGTAGACGTCGGTGTCTGTGTTATGGGAGGCCATCTACCCTCAGGCTGGCGAGGACGCGCTCTGGTACGTGCATACGTTGACAGATCACGTGGTAAATTACAAACTTCGGAAAGAAAGGAACAAGTATTCATTCAAGACTCGGAGTCCGATTGACATTGCCGAGGGAGTGCCACTGACCCAGGATGGTGTCAATGGAAGAACATACATGTGACAAAGCCTACGATGTAGAATAGAAAGTAGCAATCTCTTTCACAGTACAAGCATAAATATTAGAAATGGCATCACGATGCTCAGAAGACAGCGACGTGGCAAGATACACGAGGCTCAGAGAAGCCAACGTTTGTACAACCCATGAACTGGATCAAAAAAGAAAGCAGAATCAGAATCCAATACAACAGCACATTCTACGGAGGAGGCCCTCAGGGGGACCGCTCAAATAAAAATAAAGAAGGTGGCTTTCATAAAAATAAAGATTAAAAAAAAATTGACATGACTCTGAACGAGTTTGCAACCTGGAAAGTATAGTGTGAGCGTAAACACATGCTCGAACACACACTTACTGACACTATGGCCTACAGTTCCAGCGGATCAAAGCGGACGCCAGAGACAGTGTCAAAGTATCTCCCAGTCGCCGAATTAGGGTGGTCTGTAACGTAGTGGACACCATAAATATGCTTCAGATGCGTTGCACCGTATGTGTCAAGCAGCACAGCTTCGGACTCTTCACAGGCTACCTGCACTGCAGCTAGCGCAAGCACCATCGTTTTCTTCTTGGAGAGTGCGCTGACGTACTCTGAAAGTACTTCGCTGACAGACTTTCGTTGTGGTAAATCCACTGGTCCTCCCTGTGTTCAGTGTTAGCATTGTTTACTCTACTGAAGGAAAAGCAGACCATTCGGCGAGATCTCTTCAGTAGCTCGGCTACGTAGGATTCCAGCCTACGGGTATCTAGGCGTTCCGGACAATCGACAGCCTGCAAAGACTCCGCAGAAGACCTGGGGATGTGGGAGGTAGCTAGTAGGTTCCCGGAGGCCCAGTTACTCTGGGTGAGCTGGTACTCGACACGTGTCTTCATGCCCAGGTTCGGCTCGTAACTGTCTGTACGAGGCAGACCTGAAAGGGTTTGGCGTTGAACGTCGATCATCTTGACCTTCGAAGTACAGAGGATGGAGGGTGGAGTGATTTCAAGGTGCAACGCGATCAGTTCTTGAGGTGCGAGTTCGGCCGTGGAAATGTCCAGTTACGTACGGACTAGACCACTAAACTCCGATGGACTGTTCCCGGCGCAGAAGGCACAGTTTTTATGATTGGTTGGTCGACTGTGCGCCAACCACTCATGCGACTCGTCGACGCAAGGAAGGTTTCCTTACATTCCTAATATAGCGTTCTGTCGTTCCCCGAAGGCGGACTCTACATATCCTGTGTCTTAGAAGGTCACATCGACCCGTCGACCCAAGGAGTGATTCCTTACCTTCCTAATGCGACGTTCCATCGTTCCCCGAAGGCGGACTCTAGTCCATGTGATCAAATCCGGGTACTATTCTACCGACCCGTCGACCCAAGGAGTGAATCCTTACCTTCCTAATGCGACGTTCTATCGTTCCCCGAAGGCGGACTACTATGTCTACGTGATACGTAATACTGATCAAATTTGGGTGCTCTTACTAGGTCATCGACCCGTCGACCCAAGGAGTGATTCCTTACCTTCCTAATGTAATGTTCGATCGTTCCCCGAAGGCGGACTCTGGTCTATGGCTATGTCGTTTATTCCCCGACTCCCACTAGTGACTCACTGAGGGGTTTTACAGCACTCAAAGTACCAAAGGCACAAAGTCACGTTAATGCAGTTTTTTCTTAATTTTTTTTTCAGTCACTTTGTACTTTTCGGACGGACACGATAGGTCGACCACAGATCGCTATTCTTATATATCTGACCCTCGTACTTTTCTACCGTGACTAATGAGCCCTCTCTCCGGAATTCGGAATTCACAAGTTGCTACAAACCACTGTTCTGAGAGCAAGGGGTCGATCTGTGACCCTAAATGTTGTTTTTCGCTGCTGACCTATCCTCCAACTTGAAACGCCTCGTGACTCGTGAGACCGTGACTCTAATAGGATTAGGTTCTGAGTTCAATATCGACTCAGGAGTCGGATCAACTCCGAGTCGTGTGGCTCATTGTCCCAAGGAACGATTCCTTACCTTCCTAATGTGACATTCTGTTGTTCCCCGGAGGCGGACTCTGGTTTATGTCTATATAATACTGGACCGTCAGATCGCCGGTAGTTTTTTCTAACCTTCATAGTACCATTGTACTACTAGTAGGTAATCGGTTCTGAGTTCGATTCGATTCGATCAGGTCATACGACCTTCCTTACCTTCCTAATTTGACGTTCTATCGTTCCCCAAAGGCGGACTCTGGTTTATGTCTATGCAATATAAGCCAAATCGCCGCAAATCTGTACTATTCTACTAGGATAGGTTCCGAGTCGGAGTTTGATACATTAATATAGATCAACTCATCGACCGAAGGAACGAGAATTTCCTTACATTCCAAATGTGACGTTCTATCGTTCCGTCGGACTTCGGTCTATGTAATATTGATGGGGTTTGATCACAATCCTTGTGCCCTGTCACATGCGTGACCGATTGATATGATCCCGAGGCACACCTTGTGTGCCCGTTGTCGTCGCGGTTGTTAGTACGTCGTCGTGGCGGCAATGCACGCCATGCTGTGCATCGTCATTCGTCGGTGTCGTCGTCGAGCCGATGGTGACAGCAAAGGGTGAGTAAGGACGAGGATAAGGAGACATGCAGCGTGCGGGAGAAACTGCACAACGCGCACGATCGTGTGCGTCGTGTGGTTGCTTCTGCACTCTGTGCGAGAGGACGAGGGGAAGAGGATGGATATTATGCGGAACAGGTGCACATTTAATCCCGCCGCGGTTTTCATGTGCCACCGCAGTTCTTGTTGCTCGTATGCCACTGTGGTTTTCAATTTTCTGCACGTCACCGCGTTTTTTGGATGCCGTGCCAATCAGAAACAGTGTATATACTTAAGACGTGTGCACTGGCACGAATTCTTTGGGACATCGTGTGCGCGATGTAGCGGTTGGGTGCACGCAATGTAAGATAAGTGAATATAGACATCATATTCTGTACCACAGAAGTTCCCTCTAAGTACTAATTAAGAGTACGACGAGCGTAGCGAAGGTCACCGACGAGGTTTGCTCATGGTCGTAGAATGGATCTACCTGCATCTGTGTCCAATCCTCATGTCCGACCCCTTTTGCCCCGTCCAGGGACTTGTCCAGCCCAAATACGTCCCTCGAGTCCTTCTCAAATCAGTGTAGAGATCCCTCAGCCCTCGTCACGGTCGACCAACGACCAACGAAGTCCTCACGAATCATCTCCTCGAACTCCTTTAACGTGATGGGGTCGACGTTGAGCTCCCACTCGAGGTACTGACACATCTCTCTTTCCATCTGGTTGATCTCTCGCAACTGGAACATCCCCTGCGCCACTATCGACATGACTTGTTCGAATAGGTATCGTCGCAGATGACCTTTGAGGCGAGTCCCGACGATCCTCGAGCGGTCGGAAAACGGGCCTTCAGCCGCTGCAAGAGGACGAGCGCCGCAAAGGTGACCGAGGAATGCAGCTTGGTACGGTGCAACGCATAGGAGATGAAGTGGGGAAGTCTCACGGTCGAGTTGGAAGACAATGGGGGCACTCTGGACACGCGAAGAGATGGTGATGAAACAGGCACATAGCTTGGATGTTTGCTCGTGGCTGTAGAAGGGGTCCGGCCGCCTCGAAGTGGGCTGTGTCGAGGATGGTTTGGTTGAAGGCGGGAAGTTTACCGAAAGAGGCGGCTGCGGGTGTCACGTGATGCCAGCACGTGACTCTCTACTTGACCAATCGATTATCGTTGCATTGCAGAGGGACTCGGACTCGGCCAAGTGTTTTTCCATGCCAGAGGACTTTGGTACCGTCCATTTATTTCTCACTGAAAGTTCCCGTTACTGACTCGAAGCTGGCACAAAAAGAAAAGTAAGCTAAAGAAGTAAGCCTATGTCTTTGCGCATGCCAGGAGCGTCGGCGGTGGGCACGTCGAAAGTGCGGCGGCAAGAAAGACCGCAACACGAAATAAAACAGGCAACAGATGAATTGCAGTGGCACTAAAAAAGCGCAGCGGCACACTAAAAAAAATGCGGCGGGATTAAAACGCGGTGGTGCAGGGATTAAAACGCGGTGGTGCATGAAAACCGCGGCGGGATTTATTGTGCACCTGTTCCGCCATAGGAACACGGACATGATTATTTATTAATATCGACAATTATCATATGAGATGTGTTTTCAAGAACGTGCCTAGCTCAGATGCATCTGCCCCTTTCGCCCAGGTTCTGCATCACCGTCACCCATCGTTTCTCAGTTCTTTCCGGCTGTGTCCTCTTGAATGTCGAATATACCTCAGGCCGGTGGTGTGTGAAAATGGATACTGGGTCAGCGTGTGTCTGAGCGGGCGTGTCCCCTGGTGTTCAAGGGTTAGTACATTTGAAGCACATAATCGGAGGAGGACCAACGGTTACGACAGGGAATATTTGCGCCAGTCAAAGTTGATCTGGAATCACTTTGCTGACTCAGTTCTGCGCAATAACAATCAGATAGTGACGCCGAAGCATAACTTCAGGGAGAACATCATGTCGAAACGAGATGAGAGAAACCGTCCTCAGGATCCTCGACTGATAGGTGGGGTATCTTGATTACATACCACGATAGCGATGTTATGTGCGCATAAAGGCATCAGGAAAACGACATGTCAACTCGTCGGCTCCTTGTTTGCCTTACGGTACTCGTGACGTGAAGCTAAGCAAATAAGACAATTTGAATTAAGTCAAAAAGTTGTGTTTCGTCACGCCTTGTCACGCGTTACTACCGCCAAGTTGTCCGTACATCAACCTCACCCGTCCTTTCACCCGCCCTCTTCACACTGGCCCTCTGCTTCAAGTTACCCTCGCCAGACCCACACGGGCATGCACTCACCACCTTACTTGCTGCCCCTGTCATGCTGGAGAAGAAAGCTCAACGAGCAGCACACACTGCGACTCGAGATGACTTGCAGCGTGTGCGGCTCGTTGTGTTGTTCCCATGGAGGGGCAATGGTAACACGGCAACGAGGGCAGTGTGCAGGAGCAACAGCACACGTTGTGTGGTCGCTTCCGAGTCCGCACGCAGGGGCGAGAGGACGGTGCACCCTCGTCGTCACTTGGGTATTGTTGTCGTCGCGTTGTGCATTGTCGCCGCGGAATTTGGATTGTTCGTTGATGTTGTTGCGTTGGGGTCGTTTGCCAGAAGTGGTGAGTGACTGACACTCACTGTTGTGCGCTCTCACTGGCAGCTGTAACAAGAGCGCATCGCAGTCGGTGCACGCCATCCTCAATGTGACGGGGTAGGTGACAACGGCTTGAGCGGGCAGGCAGGCCGCAGGCGTGTGCACGGATATGTTGAATGCTCAACAGACTCGGAGGGTAGGGAGGGGAGGGGACCCGGAGGGCGGACTCCGTGCCAGTGAGCCTGACTCCGGCGACAGAGGCGTGACAAGATTGAATCGACTATTTGACTTTATTTGCTTATTTGCTTAGCTTCACGTCACGAGTACCGTAAGGCAAACAAGGAGCCGACGAGTTGACATAAGTTGAAATAAGATTCATGTCGTTTTCCTGATGCTCAGTCAAGGCGATATCGATGAAAGCGAGCGCCCAGCGCCCAGGGCCGGCACCTGTGTGAGAGCGGGCCAGGGGATAAAAGTGTGCTGTGAGTGAACGACAAGACATTCTCTTTGTACGTGACCCAGTATGTTTTCCAAGTTCCGCCCAAGGAAGAGGAATGGTGAGTAGTGCGTAGGCAAGGCCATCGATGAACGGCACTGATGAGAGCAGAGCCGAATAGGGCCAGTAGTCCGCTTCCCTGGACCTTGGACGATGGTCAGCAGGTGCAAACATCAACGACCAACGAAAGAGAGGTACCAATGGATACTCAGGAATCGAATGGATCCAACGTCACAATCGACGCGAATTCAATCGAAATCGTTGCTCAAGATCAGATATATTCGGTCGCTTTTCTTGCTGATGGGGAGCATGTCGTGAGCGGGGGAAGGGAAAAGAAAATCCGACAATGGCGAGTGGAGGATGGCAAGGAGGTGGGGAAGCCAATGGATGCTGGGAGTGTTATTTGGGACCTGGCAGTCACACAAGATGGCAAGTGGATTGTGGGTGGGACGGAGAGTGGTCAAGTGATGGTCTGTAATGCGAAAACCCAAGAAAAAGTGCTCGAGTTTAAACCACACGACGATTTGGTGCGTGCGGTGGACGTTTCAGCAGATGGGACGAAAATCGCGACAGGATCGGATGACAAAACGTTCAATGTCTGGTCGTTTTCCGATAGCCACTGGAGACTCCTCGGCCCATTCAAACACGACCACTGGTTGGCTGCAGTAAAGTTCTCTCCCGACGGACGACTAATCGCTACTGCCACGTGGAATCGAGACTCGGTTCGCATCTACGACGGTAGCAACGTCCTCGCAGACTTTCCAATTTGCGTCGGTTCGTGGCACAACGAATCCCTCACCTGGGCAAGCGACTCGAACCGCCTCTTTGCCTTGTCCGAAGACAGTGACATTCACTGCCTCGACGTGTCCACCAAGAAGACGCTCGCGAAATGGGCCATTCACAGCGACGACGAAACAAGGTGTATCGCACTGGCATGCAACGACAAAATCATCGCAGCCTCCGCTAATTCGTCGATCTCGCTTTGGGACACTGAGACACATCAACAAATTGGGAACATCATCCACCACTCCCATCACATCTCATCCATGGTCATCTCACCAAGCTCCGGCATCGCGACCGCAGGAGGCTACAACATTACGCTGCGGAATCTCTATGACATCCTTCCCTCACCCTACCGCAACAATGTGAGTAACGCTACTCGTATAAGATCACGCCCTTTACAATCTGTCCTTGGCAGCTCCTGGTGCGCTCGGAGCAAGAAATCCGGTTCTTGAAGGTTGAAAAGAACGATCTCAAAAACACAGTACAGTCCCTACATGCATGGAACTCCCGCCAAAGTACGCTTGTTAGCTATATGACTCTGCTGCGCTGATATTCATTTCCACCAGAGGATGATATAGCGAATCTCGAGAAAACTGTTAAGGAACTTCGTACGCAGCTTGCTACACTCAATGGAAGCTCAAGTGCGTTCTCTCCACTTTCCACCCCACTTCGTTAACACTCCCATTATTAGATCGCAAAATCACTCATCTCGAGGAATCGAATAAGGAACTCCACAGTGTGCTTGTATCATCTCAAGGGTCGGTCGATCGATTAACCCAGACCGTCGGGGCACTACGCACTGACGCTGATCGACTCGACAAGAGCTCAGGTGTGTTTTTGACCATCCACGAATCACGGCTCTCTGACTCGTTTTCAGTATCCATTGCTCCAAAAATAATCGAACTGGAGCATACCATCCAAGAATTCGGTAACCAATTCGCCACATGCGAATGTGCACTCCGTGTATACGACAAGAAGCACGAATGTGAAACATTGTACGCCGACGGTCGCATATATGATGCTGCGCACCATATAGCGAACGCGAGGACTGAGGATATATGGTATAACGAACCAGTCATTGATTGGTTGAAAGGTGAGCTTGTGCATGTTGTCCTAGAATAGTATATTCAATTCATACCCTCAGAATTCACACGCCGATGTGCATCAAGGCTTCAGGACATCGGAGACCAGGCATCAAGTTCTCAGAATCATGACGAGGCTCTCTCAGCTTACTCCGCGGTCATGTTGCTCACTCCCTCGCCTCCGGAAGGCGTGCTGATAGGATGGGCGAGAATGGTGCTCATTCGTTGCTCAGCGAGCGAGGCATTGGGTACCGTGCAGAAGGTATGGTTGATTTGGTCTTTGAGAATTGCACAATAATTCTCGTTTCATTCAGTTCAAACTTCCTATGTTTCGTGTTTATCTGGCGGTCTGCAATGTTCTCGAAGGTGAAAATCGTCTTATAGAAGCGGTCGAATGTTTCCGAACAATGAAAACTGAGCTATCGGAAGAGACAAGCATCCTCAACGAGCGACGGCAGGGGGAAGTCGGCAAGTAATCCTATTTCCCACTCAGAGACTCGTCTGAAGATCTATCCAGATTTCCGACAACGCTGTAGCGAAAAACTGGAAAAAGAGGGTGATGCAGCAATGGATGCAAAGAACCATGATGCGGCCATCGAATCCTACTCGATCGCACTCTCACTTCACCCAACGAATATCGATGATATCATATTGAAATGCAGTAAGGCGCGAGTAGGATTGTTGGAGGATGAACTCATAAATGCCATCCAAGTATTGATCCGCGCGGCATCCCGAGTTGACGGTACTGACTGTACAATTAGATCACAGAACACGACCCATCGAACTACGAGGGATACAAAAGGAAACATGCGGTATTACATGGCCTGGGGCGTCACAAGGAATCATTTGAAGCATTCCGAACAATGTTGTCGAGGATGGAGAAATCACCTGACCCACAAGCTCGGGGTAAGTTGTTCTCATTCATGTTGCGCAGACGAGCTGATTTTGTGGCGATAGACATGCGGCGTTGTTATCTCGACACGACTCCACTGATCCGAAAAGTCGTCGAACAGACCACCCGTGTCATTCCCCATGTTCTCATCGACACCACCACTGGTCGTCTCTATGATAAGACAATGCAACAGGCAGCTTTTGAGGAGTGCTCCATGTTTAATGAGTTGCGGTCGTCCATGATTACCCCCGATCGGCTCGACCATGCTCGCATCCAGTGGGAGGTGGAAAAGTTTTACGAATATGTGATGTTCTCACACAGGTGGCAGCCACAGGAGCCATCGTTTCAAATGGTCGAGAATACCCTGATCTATGGACTCCCTGCATCCCCCGCAAACGACAAACTCATCAACTTTTGCAAGCTCGTGCAGTCTCAGCGCTACCGGTGGGCATGGAGTGATACATGCTGTGTCAACCAGAGCGACAAGGGAGTTCAGCAAG
>JBBPOJ010000880.1:0-19078 GCA_038091395.1 Leccinum rimulosum
ATAGATCAGTTTGTCATTGCATCAACTATATAGTAGCTCCAAGCCGTTTCATTTACTACCATAGTGTGATAATTACTACGGTAGTACATTTTAGTTTATATAGTGAGTATTAGCAAATGGGTTACTACCAGGGATTTTTCTTTTTTCCTGATGTTGTGTGTGTGCGACTACAATTTTTCAAGCAAGGTTTCTGCCGGCACAAGACGGCGCTTCCTCAAGTAATATGTTACTGTTGTAAGTACGCTCAAACCCCTCCTACTATTACTAATCACAAGGATAGGTGAACCGGGTACCGTGGGTTTCAACGACAGTTTAACCCTGCACCGTACCCGCGCACCCTTAACTGTACAAACCTCGTTAATCGTCCCCGTCCCCGCCCTCGCCCTCACCATCCCACCATGACGACAACAACACATGGCGACAACAACAGCCATCGCCGTCGTATCATGGAGCATTGGCGATGCGGTGCGTAAGAGGAGCGCTGGATTAGGCTTCGAGAATCGCCTCGGGATAGAGTGAGACCGGTCACCGTTGGATACCTGTGGAGTCAATATGATCGAAAACGTGGGAGGAAACCAATCGACGTCGGTCCATTCCATTCGTCAATCGTATTGCGTTGTATTGGCGAGCATTGTTGACGACCCCTGACGGCCTTAGATAGATACCAGTATTTTTTCATCCAAACACCTTACCGATAAGCCTCAGCCCAAAATAACGCGTGTATCGGAAACGGCTTGATTTCCTTTCCGTTTCCTCCGTGGCGAGCGGATGAACAATACACCCGGTCGTAATATCGTCTGGAATGTCAACATCACAGCCCTGTACATTATGTTAATCTAGGAATCGTCATGACACTCCCGTTCGCGAGAGTCATCCAGATTCCACAGATTCCGAAACGAGGATTCAAGAACCACATCCCACCTATTCAAGCCGCCCGACTTCCTGCTTCTCCCTCTGCTTCGATGCCCATGTACATGTCCGCGGGGCCAGAAACAGCGCGTCGAAAGCTTTGGGGGGAGCACAAAATGCATTCGTAGTGTTTCGAGAGAGGCCAATGCGCCAACACCTAATATCACAGACCTTCATTTGTTATAGGTCCCTTGAACATCCCTACGACGTAGAAGTTGCAGTTCGCACATCGTGATACACGAACACCAAACTCGTCGATATCTGTACATTGCGGTGTAGACGCGTTCGACATGTCGACTCGGATGATGCGTCTGTCGTCACATCAGTCGCACATGCCCGTCACGCACTTTGTATCATATCTGTCGTTGCCCCGCCTCTTCCTCCCTTTCACTAGTGACTGTCCCTCAGAGGATCTTCCGTGTCGAACCCCACATCAGGGGAATGGTGAAGAGCCGATATAACCAGATAGTTCTGATAAATACTCATCATGATGCCATAGAAATAATAAGCATTTATAATCATTGAAAATTCATTTCCATACTGAAAGCACATTATCTATACTGATATGTATTCATCATTAAGATGGCTGATTACCAGTGAATGATCACTTATTGATAATTCTATATCATGCAGATGATGAAAGATAATGAATCATCATATAATGATCAACTAACATCGCCCTGATGGTTCATGAGCATGCAATATCATATGATGATCATACATTTTCCACATGTAAGATACAGATATCATTTGATCAAATGTTAGATGTCTGGCTAGATTATCATCAAGCATATCAACTCTCTCAGTCAAAATATTCCACTACCAATAGTGGAGAATTGATATACCAGATAGTTCTGATCAATACCCATCATGTTGCCATGGAAACAATAAGCATTTATAATCACTGAAAATTCATATTCATACTGGAGGCATATAATCAATACTGATGTGTATTCATCATAATGATAGCTGATGACCAGTGAGTGATCATTCTTGATAATTCTATATCATTCAGATGAAGAAAAATAATCAATCATCATGTAATGATCAACACTTTAAGACTCAACACCACTCTGATGCATTCAATATCAACATCTGATAATGCATTGTTTAAATATGAAATACAGACATCAATAATCAAGTTGGATCAAATGTTAGATGTCTGGCTGGATTCTCACCAAGCATACCAACTCTCTCAATCAAGATATTTCATTATCAATAGTCCACATCTGATTCAACCTGGTAGTTTAGCTAATTGCATGTAATTATGCCATAGAATTATAACCAGAGCCGATATGACCAGATAGTTCTGATAAAGACCCATTGTTTATAATCACTCAGAATCCATATTCACAATGAAGCCATATGATCTATAATGATATGTATGTATCATTAAGATGGCTGGTGACCAGTGAATAATCATTTGTTGATAATTGTATATCATTCAGATAATGAAAGATAATGAATTATTATGTAGTCATCAACCATGGCCATTCTGATGGTTCATGAGCATGGAATATCAACACATCATCATACATCATCCACATGTGAGATACAGACATCCATGACCAAGTTAGATCAAATGAAAGATGTCTGGTGAGATTATCACCAAGCATATCAAACCTCTCAGTGAATATAATTCATTATCAATAATGAAAAGCTGACACAACCAGATAGTTTTGATAAATACCCATCATTATACCATAGACATTACAAGCACTTATGACCATTGAAAATCCATATTCATACTGAAGGTACATGATCTACACTGATATGAATCATATGCATGGATGATTAAGATGACTGATGACCAATGAGTGATCATTTGTTGACAATGCTATATCATTCAGAGAAAGGAAAATATTTGATTATCATTTAATGATCAGCCAACACCACCCTGATGGTTCATGAACACTCAATATCAATAGATGACCATACATTATCCACATCTGCCATACTAATCAGGGGAACAGTGAAGAGCTGATATGACCAGATAGTTCTGATAAATACTTGTCTTTATACAATGGAAATAATAATTGTTTATAACCACTGAACATTTGTATTCATAATCATTTGGACAAATCTATATCATTCAGATAAAGAAGAACAAGTAATTATCATATAATGATCAACCAACATCACCCTCAGTGATGATTCATGAGCATTCAATATCATTAAATAATCACACATTACCTATATGTGAAATACAGACATCTACTCTTAGACATGATCAAGTTTGATCAAATGTCAGATATCTGGCCATATTATCACCAAGTATCAACCCTCTCAATCATAAATATTTCATTACCTTCAGATTCAGAATAATCACAAAGGCAAGTAAAGAAATCACCTAGTATAAGATACATCCGAAATGACAGCCTGAGCCCAGCTATCCACACAACCCAATCATTTCATCCAGACCTTACAATTTCCACATACTAGTACCCGTGACATACTACTAAAACGAGAGCCTGCCACTGGTGGAGAGGGAACACTGTTGCAGTACTACTACAACTCGAAGTCCAGGTTGCTTTGCAAACACTGTAACTCACTGTGTAATAATTCAAGTTTCCCTTTGCTATGCCCACATATCCGTCCAGCCGAACGTGATCTTCCATACCCAGGCCATAGCTCTCATACCCATGTCCACTCTGAGTCCCCGTGTAATACATCCATATCATCAAGAGGCCGTCACGGTCACGGTGTGTCCATGGGTGTGTCCTGGTGCTGGTTCTTCTGGTTGCAAGTTCTGCAGACGTGTTCTGCATCTCATTCAGCTCTGTGGAGGTCTCGGTAAAAAAAAAACACACACTAAGTCTTGCCCAACATAGCTGGCCCTGGGGATTTGGTCCGGGCATTGCCAGTGCCGATCATGTCACATACGGGAAAGGAAATGCAGCGGGGTTGACAACCTTGGATGCAACCCCAGACAGAGTTAAGCTGATAAGCGAGCTATCCTGGATTTTTGCACCGCTGTGTCGGCGAGGTCAATTGGGGAGGTCAGGTTGCTTCTTACTTTCCTGCCCTTTTGCAGTGGAGGGGGGGGGAGCTGCCCTGCGGCCCCCTCATCCGTGATCCTCTTTCACTCGGCCTGTTCCCGCTCAGCCCTCTCCCTCTCAGCCCGATTCCTCCATCACCACCTGCTCTCTGTCGGCCGTGTCCCTCGCTCGCGAGGCTCTCCCTCTACGACTCCCGGGATTGCAACACATGCAAATCTGAGAGCTCGCACGCCAAAAGAGACCTTGCGGTCGCGCTCACTATACGTCGCGGATGAGGAGACGAGGCAGAACCGAGACCGTGTGCTCCGACTATATGGACTATGCGAGTGCAAATGCGAGTAAGCGTACGTCTGAGCCTGGGCCTGGGGTGGCGGTGGCTACGGTGGCCGCGACGACTGCACTTGAGACCAGTGGTGATAAATTAGGCTGTGATCAGATATCAATTTCTGGGACGAGGATATTCGACTGCGGCTGACCGCATCGAGTCGACCCAAAGAAGACCCTGACCCTGCGCATTCTTGGCTCCGGAATGACTGAGTCCTGAGAGTGCGTGCGGGACGGGGCTCGCGACTACCACCTAAAGGTAGGAAATAGTATCGAGTTTGAAGTATCTATGACAATAAAAACTAACCTTTGTATCTATCATGAACCGCAATGTATACGGGATATTACTCTCGTAGGTAGGGTGCCAGTAAGGTTGACCGATAGAAAACATATCTCGGAATGAAATTTCACCACGTTCGAACACGCGTAATTACCACAAAGCTGGATGTCAGCACAAGAAGGGTGCGTTACTTGAAATTGACTCATCTCGCACTTTAGGAAGCGACTTGGGGTCGCTAATCGTAAACTTCATGAACGGGAGCCAGCCGTTCCCCCGATAACCCCAAAGCATGCGCTTGTGTACGGTTTCAATATTCAGGACGTAACTGCCACCTGCGCAATTCTAATCAAGCATACCATGTCAGACTTCATGTGCGAATTTCGATGATTCACCGACTGACGTTCAAGGTATCCATGAAGGCGTCGAAGTCGGCGTTATCAAAGCCACGAGGAACAGGGATGTAGAGATACTAAGGCATGAACCGTATAACATTGGCGAGGACACTGTTCCCGGCCTAAAACGATTCATAGTTGAGTGCCAGGCTGAAAGTCACGCAGGGCAGAAAACACCTCGGTGACGCCGAACATACGCAGGATCGTGAGTCCAGTGTCTGGATCCGTCGCATTCTCAATATCCACAGGCTGTTGAAAGACTTGTGTGGCTTGAGTTTGCGAAACAGGAGTTGCTGAGGAAGAAACGCACTAATGGAATCCGTCTTCTCGTTTATTGGCTTGAGCTTGGGGCGAGACCACGAGTCAGCGCCGCCCTCAGAAGCTGAAACATATCCAGGTCAACTAGTGGAGCGCGCGGGGATGATTAATGAATACGCACATGAACCACTCGAAACGTTCTGACTGAGTTGTTCTAGCACATCGGCAAATGAGGAATTCTGTGTCTTCTGTGACCCAGACGGGGCCAGCTTCCTGCGCTTCACTGCTGGTTCAGTGGCGGCCTCTACCTTGGCTCTAACGTACGCATCAGTGTAGCACGGCACGCGAGTAGTGGGTTACGGTAGTGATTACCTGGAACCTCCGTTAACCTTGGGCGTAGGCATGACAGAAAGGTGTAGTAACTTTTCAGTCGCGACGCGTCTTGAGGGCGAATTGGTCACAGTCACGGTGACGCGTGTGGTCGAGTTTGTACCATTTCCATTCTCGTATGTACTTGTACAGGGGTGACAACATCTAACCAGTACTGTTTCTACGTTCTATTCCCTCGTTGAGAGAAAGAGCTCGGTACACACTCTAACGGTATCTGCAGGAGACTGGACAGTGTGTCCCACAGTCCTCGGATCCGTGTAGATTTCATGGCCATTCCCTCCCTGACGACCTTGGTCAGTACATGGAAGTACTAGTAGCGGCCAGCACATCAGACGAAACTCACAGCATAAGTCTTGTCACCGAAGAAACGAATCTCGTCAAATCCTTCATTCTCAACGAATTGCAAGCAAAAACGCTTGTCCCACCCATCAGAGAAGACGTCAAAGGAGATCTGGCCACCGATGGAGAACGTTAAGCCGAGGTCGAGGTTTTCTGGACGACACTGCTCGCGGAGCTTCTCGATGAATGCAGCGCGGATTTTGTGTACCTGGTTGTCCAATGTCAGCTTCGTCGTTGTCGTACAATTAAGACGACTTACTTTGTCATATGCCTCGAATGCATCACATTGCTCTTTGCTTTTCAATAACACTTTAGCGGAAGACATACAAGGAGTGTGAGTGTCACATACGTTGCATTCCTGCCAATTGGGCTGATGTTTATCATCCCGTTACGAAACTCAACAAATGTGCCCCTGAGAACGGTGTTGACAAAACGAACATGGTTTGGTGATCATATTACAAACCTTTGATCGGAATGTCGATTTCAGACAAATAACGAAGGATGAAGTTGACAAGTTTCCTATACTTCTCCTCCCCCACGAAGTTTATAAAAGATTCCGTTGCCAGAGGCTTCCCAAGACGGTAGGCAGTTAATCCATTCTCTGCAAACCCAAAGTCAAAGTCGTCGAGTACTAAAAAACCATCAGCATCCAACGGCGATTTCTGAGAAATTGTACAAACCATTCCTGCCACCTACAGTGAGCTGTTCACTAATTTTGACAAAATCGGAGCCCCCAACGAATCCTATGGCAACCTTTTTCCTGAGGTCGCTCAGGAGTTTGACGACCTCTGGACTGACACCCTGTCTAAAAGATATTCAGTCCTTCACGAGTGATCGATGCGTCCGTTCTCAGACGTCGTGACACACCTGGCAGGAGTGAGAATGCCATCGACATCGAAGATCCAGTTCGTCTTCGTGGGCACGGCTTTTACTGTACACGTTGGACGCAGAGCCGCTATTGAGAAGAAGGGAAGGGTCAGCACAATGGGATACAGCTGCATGGCAACGAAACGGGGACTCACTACTTGATCATGCCCTGTGATGAGAAGAAACGGTCAATAAAATGTAGTCATCGGGCAGAGAAAGTGAATACGAACATTGTCGTTCCATTTGTTCCGTGCTTTGGACTTTGTCAAGCCGAAATGCTTGCCGTTCCGACCCCACTTGGGTTCGGCACGGCGAGAGGTCTGTACGGACAACACAGAGGGTGAGTATTCTTTTGAAAAAGGGTCACGTCAGCTGCGAGAGACAGAAGTCATATCAAGAGTGTTACCATGAAGCCGAAGGATCCACGGGGATCGTATCGCCGCCGCAATAACACCATAACACCATCTCAAACACGAACAAGGTGGATAGGTTCGCCAGTTCGGTACAATATTTACATGTGAAGACGGTTGATTGCTTCAATTTCATACCCTGCGGCAGCGGACAATAATCAATAGAGAATGGAAGACCATACTGTTGCGAGAATTCAATCAAATACCTCTGGAAGAAGCTTCGGCCCTGAATGGAGTTCGCAGAGTCTCCCCGTGGCCTGAAAGAATCTCGAGAAGCACACCGGTATCCCTGTGCCAGATATAAACGTTACGGTCTAGGATAACCAGGTCAGAAAAAGGTCAGGGAGAACAACGCCAACACCGACCTTCGCTTCCGCTGACCACGAAGTTACCATCGACGCCTCCGAAGCAACTTCGGATCACCTGGTGGTCCTGGTGCTGCCCAGAAAATTTGCGCGCGAGGCGACTCTGGTGCAGGTCCCATAGATGCACCTCCTGCCATACGTCTCATCATAAGTAAATCACCAAGGAGTCCAGATTCAAACGACTCTCACGTCTGGTGCATGGTTAATCAGTGCAAATTGAGAGTCTTCAGAGATCTTCACGCTCGTAAGTTCACCATCCGTGGGAAGCGACCTAACCTCTCTTCAGTTAAGCCGAGCGCGGCAACGGCACCAAACTCACAGTTCAATAGCTTTGCTCTTGAGCTCGTATATAATCACCCGATTCTGCGACGGTCGGCCCCCGCTCGCCGTGGCGCCGTTCCCATTGCTGGCCGGAGCTGGCGTTGGCTCCCGACTGGCGCCTCGATCGACATCCTCTGATGCAGTTAGTATTGCAATGTAGTCCATTCCAACCGTAACAAGCCGCGTCATGTCTGGAGTGACAGCCATATCGGTGACACGGATGGGTACATTTGACCATTCGTCCCGAAGCTTCCCGGTCATGTCCTGGAAGAGAAGAGGTGAAGTGTGTCCAGGTTACCGGAAGGTTGCACATACCCAACAAAATATCTTGCGATCCAGACTTGCAGACATGAAGCCCGAGCCATCCGGTAACCACACGAGTGCCGACACAGTCTCCGAATGAGAGTCAAGCACGTGTATGCGCTTTCCAGTCTAGCAAGACGTATTATAGTCATACTTTACACAATGAAAGTGATGATAATCACCTTGGTGTCCCAAAGCATTATTAGCTGGTCCGCAGAGGTAGCCAGGACGGAGTCGTCAAGCGACCATGCCAATGCGCCGACGGGAAAAGGGTGGTCTCGGAGAGTGAACTCCACGACACACTCACGGGAGGTAGGTTCGATATCCGACTATGAACGTGAGCATCAGTCTTTATCCTCCGGGAGGGCAGACGAATCACTTACCCCAATCCGCCAAATTATGGCCGACCTGTCTTTGCTTGCGCTAGCCAGGCGCAAGCCATCATGACTCCAGGCCACGTTCCACACCTCGTCGGTGTATACGTCGAGAACAGTAGTTGTCACACAGGGGAAATCCTCTCTTTCGCAATAGTGATCCGAGAATAGCGAG
Source organism: Leccinum rimulosum (assembly GCA_038091395.1). Classification (NCBI taxonomy): domain Eukaryota; kingdom Fungi; phylum Basidiomycota; class Agaricomycetes; order Boletales; family Boletaceae; genus Leccinum; species Leccinum rimulosum. The sequence goes on from JBBPOJ010000880.1 coordinate 8,707, forward strand.
AAAGCAGCAGAGTTCATGGGCACGTTATGATATAGGCAGTGTTCTCTTTGATAATGTTTCGATTGTGTCAGCAAGGTCGCAAGCCGCCGGGAAGGAATCATTGTCGTAGAGAGTATAAATTCTGACATAAGAAGTTCTTGACATGATGAAGACGAAAATGGAGGACGAAAAGCTCACGTTGCAGCTCGGAAAGCAGTGTTCGCCGAGACGTTCCTGATGCACCATCCCACGATGCACGCCGTCGTAGGTCCTCAGGATCGGAACACATTATCAGACTATCACAAAAGTGATCAGCATGAGGCGGAGATTATTTAATCCAGGTGCCGTGATACGTACCTGGATAGCGCGTGTAATTGCTCTGAGTTTGTACTCAGGGGAGCTAATTCGTTACGCAGCACCTGCAGCGCAGCCGTCGTTTTTTGGGACTCCAAAGGCTCAAGGTATTTCTGTCTGCCGATAAGAAAATGGGCCTCCTGAAATAGATGTGTCAGAGACCTCGAGCCAAATGACGGGCGGGGTGTCGATACCCAGATCGCCTCCTCGTCTGCTGCAGTAAGGTGGGGAAGTAACGCCTCCGCGTCCGCCCAGTCAGCGTCAAGAATATAAATATACTGGCGGAATTCGGTGACTTCAGGCGCCTCGAGGGAGTAACCCGACTCTGCTTCGAGGATAGCCTACGTCACGTAGACTCTGTATGACTAAGCGAATAAACTCCTCCCTGTCTACATAAGGGTCATCATACAACGTGGTGCCGGGCAGGGACACGCGCGCCACTGAGGGACCGTGTCTGGCAACGCCGTTGCTCATCGGCGGAGATGGGTTGGGCTTGAAGCCATTGATGGGGAGGATGCCGTTCGAGCGATTCGCTTTGTCTAACGTGATAGAAGACGGACCGGGCTCCGAGATGGTGCTGCTGATGGATAGCGATGAATTGGAGAGCTTGTCTGAACGTGGAATGTACATCTTATCTGTGGAAGAACCCTGTGTGGGGGGTGGGGGGTCAATGGGTGGGACAGAAAGCGGAGGCAGAGACGGTGGTGCGTCGACTGACTATGCGTTGTCTCTTGTGTGGTCTTGGTGAATCTGCAAAGAGAATGATCGCGAGAGAACGAAACGAGTTAGTAAAGGATGATCGACGAGGAAGACAAAACCTGCACCTGGCGGAAGAGTAAGGGTTGCGTCGCCCTCGGGGTGCTCTACGAGAGCGCGGGTACGTGTGGAGGGGATTAGAGAGGGAGAAGCGGGTGGCTGAGAGTGTAGGGCAGATTGACTTGACGAGGACGGTGAAGGGGCGACTTGGGCTGACTCTGTAGTGGCTTCCAGCCCTGGGGCGGTGTCCTGGCGTGGAGGACGGGCGTCCTGGGCAAAGTCCTGGAGGGTGATTGGATCGATGGTGGCTAGTTGTATAATGCAATATTGTTCTGATTGACATGCAGCGTCCCCGGCGTCGCTGGCGTCGATCCAAACAGAATTCCTGTTGAAGAACGATGTAGTTCTCGCTGTTGACCGTCACTCGGGCTGTGAGGCCTGCAGCTCTCTCCAAATATCGGTATGGAAAGTGACCCCCCCCTTTCGAGCGACGTGTTCGGGATCGTGAGCATCCAACTCGTGCAGGCATTCCACGCCATACATGAACTTGGACATCCTAGTCGCGACATGGTGGTCACAGTAGAAGCCGAGGGCTCCGTCCGCCACAGCCTTTGAAGAGTACCGAACTCATTGATCAAAGCTGCAGTAGCCAATGAGAGCCATTTGTAAAGCCGGCTGACGTTGATGTTCTCCGGTGCTAGGCGATCTTGGAGCTGGGTAAATTGCCATAGGCTAGTAGCAGTTAATCCTCCTACCAGCCACACTGACTGCCAAAAATGAAGACGTGTAACTCCAAATAGTATGTCGATGCACCTACTTTAATCATACCCTGGGATGCCACGATCTGCGCCTTGATCGACGTTATCGCAGCCTGGATCGGACGGCTCAAATAGCTCCACTACTTCCGGTTTGTGAATCAAGAGAATCAAGAAGTCAGAGTGGGGGGAAAGGGACCTACTCGGTGAGCTTGAGAGATCCGCCGCGTATCCCCACAGAGAAGTCCTTGTCGAGCGGAGAACCCAATAGTCCCCATTCTTGTCGTGGAACAATCCTTCGGTGGTCTCATCAAATCAATCATTTGGTGTGTGTTCTATGGGATCGGTAGTTCCGTATCTGGAGCTTGAGTTTCTTTGTCCAAATACGCTCGAGGTTCGTCGAGGATTTAAAATATTGGATGAGCCATACCTGATAGCAACTCTCTCGCCCTCCGACGAACACCGATCCTGCATATATACCTTCAAGCCTGATTTTGAAATATGGATGACGTTTCAGAGAGAGGAACGATCGATCTGGCGGTGCGACCTGATTGGTGCCCCGCACCGCGTAAGAGCTGATATCGAGGGTGCCACCGCCTGCGCCTGCCACGAGAAAGCCGTGCCCGGATGGATTCTAGGGTCAAGGGAATGAGTGTAATTTCATGACACGCAGAAAGTGCCACGTACTACGGAAAGGACGTCGGTAGAAAGTCCGCTCTGAACGTAGGCGTGTAGATTGGCTTCGCCCTCTGTGACGAAGCGGATCCGGGCGCGACCTTCGTATGTGACGGGGATGAGGCCGCCATTGGTCTGCAGTGCACCCTCCCAGCCGTTGGTGTGGCTGAGGACGGACTCGATGGAGTGAGGGCCTTGCCGTTGACATGGGTATATGTGAAGCTACGTGTACAGCGGAAGAGGTATTGGCGTCTGGCCATGAGCGTTTCTTGCGAATTTTCGTACATACTTGATAAATTCATATTGCGTTCGACCTGGTTACTAATCGACGGCGGTGACGATCTTCCACATCAGAGGACGCATAGATGAGGTCGCTTCGGACAATATAAGGTTGGTCGAAATCCATGACGCGCCAGAGGATTCGACTAAGGAAATCAACGACTGGATCGACAAAGTCAAACGAGCGACTCAGATTTGTTTCCGAGCACCTTCAATCTCGGCACTCACAACAAACCCTCGCAGCCCTCGTCCGTTCAAGCTCCATCAGTTCTACCGTATCAGTTGGCTGAGGTGAATGGAGAGGTCGAAGATGTTCCCAGTACTAGTAGCTTGAACTTCTTGAACGGTCTCGGTGAGTAGTAGTAGGTTGTGAGAAATCTTACGTTACGGTCGCCCAAATAAAGTGAGCCGGTCGAAATCCAGCGACTACCGCGGCGTAACAAACAGTTCATTCATCATTCGATTCCCAAGTCTCTTCCGAGAATCTACAAATCACTACAGGCGCTGTTACATCCACGCCAAAGCTGCCCCATGCGGACTCCGACTGTCATCCCAATGCATTCTCCATCGACGTGCGTATCTGATCCAGGTTCGTCGGACTCGCATGTGAAGGGTCGATCGATGTCCGCAAAGACACATTGCAAACCGTAATAGAGACCGGTATTGTGGTATCATTGGACGATGTTATTCGCAAACGGTAGGCGAATGGCTTTGTATTTTGTAAATCTGTGACGCTTCAGTAACGTTTCCTTGATGCGCTGACTCTTGATTGATATATAAATAGTGACACTCACTCTCCATTACCTGTCCTGCGCCTGCCCCCAGTGTGCGGTTCCATAGCATGCGCCTGTGGTATGCATCACTTACTGTAGGCCTAACCATAACCTAAGATAGAGTATTGCGTCTCCGAGCAAGACAACCTAGGGTGTCGTTCACATAATGGGGAAGTGCCAGAGTAGAATGTACTACCCACCTCGAAGGTCATACGAGTACAATCTACGCTTGCCTAAGTAACATATAGCTTGTAAGAACAGAGAAGTCACCTCGTCTGAGAGATACTAGTTGACGCAAGCAAGTGGCTGAGTTCCGATCGCAACCATTGTCTTTCTCACTCATGGACCGTGCGTTGATACTAATCTGTGCCTGCATTCGACTCTGCATCAATTGCAGTGATCTGTTAACTTTGTGACTGGATGTCAAATTCGCGGTACTCACCACGCTCTCAAGCCTCCGGACCTTCTCGTCGAGCTTTCTCGACACCTCACGACGCCAACGGTTTGCTCCTTCATATTCATATAATGTGTGATTCACTCAAGAGTAGTAGTTAATCGATTCATCATCGTTCGATAAATGGACTTCCCGGTCCAATGGCACTGTAATTGCGGCTGAGAGTGGGAGTTCGCTGAACCAAGGTGCTGAAGGACTATTCGGCTGTGAAGAAAGGGTAGATGGGATGCTCAGCCGTCGGTCGTGAAGGTGAAAAGATGGAGGTAGGAAATGACATTGTAAAACAGCGACGAGATGGCCTTCTATTGAGTGCACCCCCGTGGATTACGCACCTAACGTCTGCTGTTCTCCATCTCCATTGTTCGACATCCATGTTCCCTCTCCGGGGACGTGGGAAATAGACCATCCCTGGGACTGAGACTTGGATGGCAAGCTGCGGGAGGAAGACACTTCAAGAGTTGTAATATGCGTGGCTTCGGCGCGCAACGGCTGCAGGTGCAAGGTGGCATTGAAGCGGGATTCGGTGACCCCATGTTGGGCCACGGAAACGTTCGCGGCACCACTGGTTAACACATTGGGGGCTGTGGTTTTGCTGTCGAGTATTCCACGGCTCTCGGCTCGCTATGTGTTCCACTTCTACATGTGTGAGAATGAGGGAGATGACAATAGACTGGTGTCCGTAGATGAAGTCAACTTATGAAATTCACGCAACGACGTCGGTGAATGGAAGCATCGTTAGACCAAAAAATCACTCATGATGATTGTTTAATAGGCTCACCTAGACGCCTCTGATGTTCTTTGAATGATAAGTCCCACTGGCAGCGGGAGTCCACCCTTCGTCGGTACATAGTATACGTTTTTGCGACGCTTACGGGGAAATCCTTGAACACCCTGCAGATTCAAGAACTCGAAATTGGCTAATTGCATCAATTCTGATGGGTCGTCACAAAGCTCCACCAGGCGGACCACCGAGGATCGTCACTACATGGCGAAAGCATGTGTTGGTCCTTTTTCGACGAGAGTTTTGAGGAGACTGATTTGGCTTGCGGCAGGTGTGTACTTGCACAGAATAGTCCAAGTTGGCATAATTCAACCTGTCGATGATGGGTAGTGGGTACACGGATGTTGTGGGAGCGTGTCGTCAGGTCGGAAGGCGTATAGGCATCCACGGACGGGACGTCGATATTCTGAACAACGGGAATAATATTGCCGTGCGTTGTGAAGGCCCAGGAAAACAGCAGGTTCAAGGTGAAAGCTCTAAAGGAGAGGTGTGACTCATTTTCCACGTGCCAACTTCGCAGCGTTCAAGATTGACTGCGTCTGCAAATGGCAAGTCCAAGTCATCGCTGAAGCAGCCCATCCGACTCCCAGGGAACTCTCGGCGTGCCGTACGGAATATGTATTGGTTTGGTAATTGTACTTGTTACGATTGCATACTACTCAATCAGAGTCGGAAGCATCATCATCATAAAGTGCAAACATAGTAGTTCGAATGTCCGAATCGTCCTCTTCCTCAGAGGAGTCAGTCAGGTCAACTTCCCACTCCAACTCTGCCTCGCCATCCCAAGGAAGCACAAACTCATCCGGCTCCGAGTCGGAGTCAACAGGATCATTACCTCTTCCTACATGATCTTGAGACTGAGATGAGCCTTGCATTAGAGGAGCAGCTGAGCGACCACCTTCAGTCGTGGTGGAAGTTTCACATTGGTTCTCGTCGTCGGAGCTCGGAACATGATGGGAGTAAGTATGCCCAACACCAAGACCCCAATGGTACCTCATAAGCATATCTCGATCAACGAATCTTTAACGCCAGTGTAAGCCAGGAGCCACAGACAAGCAGACTGTCATACCTATTGATATAATAGTAATTCCAATCCTCCGAATCTCCTGCGATACTAGCGGGTAACATCGCGTCGTGTTCTCGTTGTAGTTTTCCATGTTTGAAGGCAGGTATGAGGTGGCAGCCCCTCAATACATCTGCAGGGTCCACGAAATCAAAAGTAGCAGGATCTCCCGTGTCCGTAAACTGCAAAGCCTCAAGACCATGTAAATCTTGTTGCGGTACTCGCTCGAGCCACCGCACATGCAGGAAATCCATCCGCCGCGGGAGGTAATCCTTCATCCCCGGCCCGATGTACTGAACGTTAGCATGGTATACCCCAATGATCCTGCCATAACAAAACCGATGGCGATCCTCTGAGTCCCCGGACTCCGAACGGTGAAGCAGCATAATATCACAGTGCTCAGTGTTCGGGTTGAAGATGTCATCGGTACGGCGAACATCGTATGTCGTATAATTGATCCGAAGGATTTGATGTCGGTAAATACGATGGTTTTTCAGTATAACATGATCAGGGGCGGCGGGCAACGCACGTAAACCATCGTTGAGCCCAGCCAAAAGCGTTGGATTCGTATCGCCATCGGATGCTGAGTTTGTCGCGTGAATTTCTACGATCCGAGGCAGTAGATGGTGCTTAAGTTTGACCACAAAGTCCTAAATTTGCATTATTCAACACCTCGTTGAACGGCATAATGTCAGAATGCCAGTCACCTTAACAGCTGGGTCATCAGAATTTTGCCGGCAAAGAGCCGAGATGTCCACGGGATAATTTTGTGATTTCCCAACCTGGTAGCGTTCCCTGGGGTCTTTGGGTAGAGCTTCTACTGTCGTCTGGTGTATAGCATCGCAATCTACTGTCTCGCGAATACGTCTTATGCGTGACTGTCGCCTTTCGATTTGAGTAAGTTGACGAATAAAGTCCTTGCGGCTGGTCCGAAGAAATCTGCCCTTTCCAACACGATGCTCTCGTTCTCCCTGTGAACGGACAGAAATGAGAATGCACATGGACCCAAATAAACGCCGCACCAATTGCGTTGAGTAGGAGTCAGTGGTGCCATACCTCCTGATCGAGGACACGTAGTCACCGAGGGCGTGCAGCTTGGACGTTTGCAAATTGAGGGTTTTTGGTCGGCGTGACACCGCTTGAGATGAACATTTACGAGACCGGGACTGTTGCTGGCGGCGCTGGCGACACGCAGCCTCACGCCTCAGTTCACGGGTCTGGAAAGTAGGACATGTATGAGTGCTGAAGGCGCGAAGTTCTTCCCCAAGGGATACAGTAACACCATCCATGATCTGGAGGGTTTCGTCAGTGTGCATCCGGAGCTTTGCAAGCCCATGCCAATGAGAGAGAACAAAAAGGAGGTTCAATATGGATGAATTGTGTGGTTCAGGAAATAGGCCGTCAAAGACGGGCATGGCACACTGATATGGCTGTCAGATTGAGCCGAACGGATTCATATGACTAACCTGAAGAAGATCTTCAAAGTCATGAGCTGTAGCTCTCTTCATTTCCGATGCGTTTCGAGAAAAACGCCGAATGGTATCCCGCCCAAATGTCGGGACTTGGCGATATCTAAATGTAAGCATGAGTGATTGACATAAAAGACATCTGGACATAACACATACCTGCGATCGAGTTCATGTATTTTACTCTCTTCCAGACATTCAAGCATGCGAAGGAGATGCATGAAAACTGATTTCCAAACCCCTAGCTCGAACTCGTGGAGCAGGTCCACCACTAGCATGACAAACAGATCGAAACCAAAACGATATAACTTTTCTGAGAATGCGTTCTGCAACAACATTCATAATGGTAAAATGTTAGTAGAACCTAGTGTTAGAAGACGCGTACCGATGTCGGGACCAGTGATTCTGGTTTGAGGAGGGCCTCGACTTGAGGCGTTGTGATGGCATAGTTACCTCTGTAAATGAGGTCTCGTGCAGCCTCTACTGCTTCAATACGATCGAGATTGTCGTGCCGGGCAAGTAGCTGCCGATCTTGTATATCTTTTTCAGTCGCGAGATTCTGAACCATACTCAACTTTACCGTGCAGCGAGGACAAGGACATGTGCCCAGGTTGCGTATGGACGCTATAAGTATTCTGGAAAGAAAGGGGAATCAGTGAAGTGCTTGAAATGACACATGAATTACTAACTTTTCCGGATAATCCGCCGAATATGTAAAAATTCGAGGGTAGAACCGACGCTTCAAGCCGTCACAACAGGTGATAACGACACCATGACTATAAGCCCTGATGAATTCATCATCTAAAAGAACTTTCCACTGTTCGTGGAAAAATTCTCGATGGCAATGGGTCATGAGAACGTCATTCAATGTTTTCCCTCCCGAATGGTTAATAACAAAATCTTTAAAGGCGTCAGGGAGCTGCAGTAACAGACCAGTGAGATATACAAAGGGATGCATATTGACCGTGATCACGTACCGTCTGAAAATAAGCAGCATGGGAGCAGCAGTTTTTTGAGGGTTGACACCGACGATATTTGGATTCGTTGCCAAAATACACGTAGAGTGGCCAAAGTTTTGCGCTTCCGAACGTGGAGAGTTGGGTCGCATCTGACCAAAACATAAACGAGGCGATAACTCGAGGTAGGTTGCAACCAGGCTCTGAAGGCGATTCTTGCAATTCCTTGTGAGCATCGAGGAACGCGCTGGAGGTAAACAGCTCTCCATGCACCCTTACATCCCTATTCCTATGAGGTGGGTTCCAAAGCAATTCGTACGGTTCATAATGGAAGTGCGCAGCCTGGACGGGATCCATGATCTTCTCTTCTAGGATCGAAATGAGGGAACGATGGTGGAAATCTTGTACGGTGAAAGATTTAGGCCCGGGATTGGCTGAGCGACTGTGGAAGGGAACGGAAATGGTGATCGGGGAAGATTTCCACCCGCGGTCACTATTCAACCACTCAGGGGTGTCCGAGCCCGCATCAGAATCCTGATCTCCGAGTTCCCTATCAATGGAATCCCATGGGACCCCACGCAAGTCAGCAGCATTAAATGCAGGGTTCCCGATGACGCCAAGGAGCTGTTTGAAATTATCCCTCGATTTCTGTGTCCCCTGGTTCCAATACCAGTCCCCTACACGCATTGCGTTTTCATTTGGGTATGGGTGAAATGGGTTGCTCGTATTCGAATGCTGAGTACTGTGGGGAGATGGTTGCAGTACATGTTCTACCGAATACGGGTCATCCGGATCGTGCGAAGGAAGATTTTGCGTAGTATAGGCACGGAGTAGACCAAATTTATTCATTAGTGTTCTGAATGTTTTGAGCAGCGGACGGGATAGGGACGTGGACAGAACAGATGAATTGGATGGTGTGGTTGTTCCTGAGGGGGTCCGTGCTGCATGATCCGATAACTCGCGATGTTCTGGTTCTATTGGCAGGGGAGGATCGATGACCACCTCGGAAGGAGGGAGAGGCGGAAGGGGTTCAGGTAATGTGTCTCGAAAGCGAGCCGGTAGCCGTCGATGTCTACGAGACCGACGTTGTGCCAGAGGTAGATCATCCTCGACACACTTTAAGTTAGCGTCGTTGATGGAGCTCATTCAAAGCCAATGCATACCTCGAGGAAATTAGCAACGTCCGAGCTGCGTGCTTCATCAGTATCGACTGGGGATGGTCCATGCGTGCATGAAGAAGAGGAGACGCCCTGCACAGTGTTTTAGATGAAGTAAATAAATATTCAGTAGTACCGTGCCTGTTGAACTGCTTTCTCGTTGGCTTCGACACCGTCCTCTGGGTATTGCTTGTCTTTGCAGCCACTGGTATTTGAATCCTCATTGGCGCTGGCATGTCGAGAGAGAGATAGTCTCGCTTTTTTGACTTGGTAGACTTCCTTCGCCCGAGCAAGGGCAGTGGATAATCTTTTCTTGCCCTTGCGGCAGCTTTTTTCGTGCCTAGTAAAACCTCCAAGATCAGTAAATGTACGACCACAGACACATGTACTTGTGAGAATCGTGTCGGACATAGTACTAGTGGTGGTTCCGAGACCCCAGCTGAGTCACGCCTCGCTGGCGTGGAAGTAGTCACATGAATTGTTACGTGTCCATAAATTATCACTGGATACGTATCGCAGGCTGCCAGTGCGTCGTTCTCAAGATACTGGTCCAAGAGGGACGGATAGCGGGATTCCCGTGGATCCATATTCGATGAGTTGCAAGTTAATGGGCCAGTGCCGGTGCGTTAGGAGGTCCAGTGCATTACTCTTGAAGTATAGACCTAAACGGTTTATGGCGACATTGCCATATCATATAGGTTTCCGGCGACGAGTTTTCGCACGTGCATTACGTATTTTTTTCCTGCCATGCGTCTGATAGAACCCCTCCTGAAAGTGTAAGTAGTTGGCGCCCAGAACCGTAATGCATGCCTTTGCACCGCTTGACCTTACGATGGAGGGTCGCGTAGCACAACACATTTCGGCTGCACAGAAGAAACGATACCAAGGCGAACATAAATTATTATAGTAAATGAAACAATTACA
>JBBPOJ010000881.1:0-19075 GCA_038091395.1 Leccinum rimulosum
TCTTCAAGCGACGAATTTCTTGCTCCAAGCGTACCTGGAGCGGTGAAGGACATATTAATGAGGACGCGATCTTTTACGAGTAGCATTACTCACATGGTTGCGATAAGGTGAGGGAAGGATGTCATACTTCGTCGCGGTGCGCGGCGCCACGTCGCTGTCGCGTCGTTCGCCGTCGTGTGGACATGTGGATGTTGCGCGAGGGAGGGAGTAGGGGTGTTGAGGATGGTGACGAGAGCGAGGTCGAGGTCGAGGGCATTACTCACCTGAACCCGCCTCGTCGTTGTCTCGTTAGCACCTTCATCGCGTCGTCGTCGTGTCGTTGTCGCACCGTCTGTCGGCGTTGTGCCCTCATCACGTCGTCGTCTTTGATGAGGTCTGGCGGAGGGTGTGACAGAGAGGGACAGAGAGAGAGGACATACCCGTCGCCGCCATTGCGCCCTCGTCACGTCGTCGTCGTCGCTGGTGTGTGCGTGTCGTCGACGTCGACGTTGCGGGTGAGGAAGCACCGTGACGTGTCCGAGTCATCGTCGGTGATGTTGCGGGTGAGGCACCGGCAGTGTATCAACGGTTTGTGGTCGATGTCTGTCCGTGTCGCCAGTGCGTCGAGGGTGAGGATGGTGAGGTACTCACCGTCGTTGATGTCGCCCCCCCCCGTCTCCGACCCGACCCGTCATCGTCATCGTCGTCGCTGTCGTGGCGGTATCGATGGGTCGTGGTCGCGGTCGTAGCTGCGTCCGTGGCACACAAAAAAAAAGAAAAGAAAAAGAAAGAAAAAAGAACACGCAAAGAATCTAAGATGTCCAGACCGGGTCGATACTACCCGCGGGTAAACCCTGTACGGAAAACTTTGTACTGCCTATCACAATGACATCAATTCCGTATCAAAATTGTGTGGATTGCAAACAATTGTACTACCGAAAGCTATCAACTAATACTCGTCCATGTGCGAGCCAGAACCACTAGAGCTACTACCACCATCCGAATCCCCTTCCGAACCAACTTCCGAACCGCCTTCCGAACCGCCTTCCGAACCGCCTTCCGTACCCTGCCCCATTGATTCGTGCTCAGAACCGTTCGACGATCTCTCCAATGCATCATCATCGTTACTCTGCCGTTTGTCGACGTCCGGGTTCATGTCCGCATCAGAATCAGAACTGGCCATCCCGAATTCATTGCACGGGTTGTCGTCGTCTTCATTAACATCCGCAGAACCATCACTGTTGAATATTCGGTAAGATCGAGTGGAAAACGACTAACGAATACTCACAATCCCTCGTAAGCCCAGCGAGCGAGCATACCTTGAAACCGCGCTCCTTTGGTGCGATGTTTGGCAAGTTCTTGTATATTCTGGAAGAATTTGACGTATGCGACTTCTAGGTCCTTGGCATTGATGTTCGGGTTGGTGTCCCTCCCGTTAGTCCTATAAACGGTCAACACAAAACGAACCTGTAGCGGTCAGGTCAATAATAGAGCGGTCAGAAGCGACAGATACAAACCATTGCTGCAATAAGTGCAAGCGCCTTGTGCGGGACCGATTTTCGGAACTCCGGGAAGGATCGAAGGGACTTGGACGTGTTGGCGTAAAAGACGGCGTGGCAAATTTGCCTTAGGACGGGGTGACCGAAGTTAGACGACTTTCCCTGCTCATCGAGGCCACCCCGTAGATACACCGACGACTTCAATAGCTCGTTGGCTTTGTCCTTGATAGCCGCCAGGCGTGCTTCCCGAGACGTGGCAGAGGGCGGAGCGTGAAGCGCATACCCGGTGGGGATAACATCTTGAACGATCTTCTTCAGTGTGCTGCGAAACGACCCGATATCGTCATAGAGCTAATCACGGTGAGTATGTATCAGTAGCACAACTCAAAAACCTTACCAATACAGCCATATCTCGCTTGTTCTCCTCGTAGCCTAGGGAAATAATGGATACCGTTAGCGTATGTACGACCGAGATGCCGCTACTCACCGACTTCAACGATCTCTCCTTTCCTGTCGAAGCGTGCAATGACACCCAATACGATTTCGTAACATTCGCCATCGACCGCCGTCTTTTTGTCCGGGTGGAAAGGGTGGTTGAGGAAAAGTGACCGCCGCATCTCCGTCTTGGCGACCTCCAACAAGTTTCTCCAGTGCACGGGGTAGTAGCCGATATGCCACGGCTGGACGGCGACCTTACGCTTAGGGTTTTTCGAATATTTGCCACGACGGCCGGGGGCTTGTTCCGTTGCGTGCGAAGCAGGCGCAGCAGGCGCAGCGGTAGCGCGTTCGTCGGGACCTGCAGCATCACGGCCAACGCGGCGTCGTTTCGAGCTGGCTTGATGGGTCCCATCCCGAACACTAGAAAGATACGTAAGATCAGGCGACCTGTGGCGGCGATTGTTGCGATGGTGGTGATCCAGTACATCGTAGTCTATATCAGCCTAAGAATGTATGTGTCAGTACGATCCCAGAATAATGTAGCGACTTACACGCTCATCACCACGGCGCACGGGTTGGCCCACATCGTTCCCGTCTCCATGAGCTTCGTCGGTCTCAGTATTTCGATATCTGGCCGCGTTTTGATCCTCGCGGTTCCTTTCCCTGTTGTCTGAGCGATGCCTGTTCTCTGCAGGCGCGAGGTGTTCGCAATGCAAATAAACGGATGAGTGTATTTAATAAACGAACAACGAACAACGAAGAGAAGTAATAACACACCTCGCTCATTGTCGAGATTGCCTGAGCAATGCCGATGAAGGTAATTGTCTGAAGGCGCACGGTCTTCGCAATGCAAACGAATGAGCGTCTTGAAAAAGAAACAACGAAGAAAAGCAATAACGTACCTCGCTCATCATCAAGATCGAAACGTCGGTCGTTCATGTTCGTGCCAACGTCGATCTGTCTCGCTCCGTCATTAGGACCAACGCGCGAGGATGCGTTTCCACGAGGGCCCAGCTGCTGAAGTGTCAGTGAGCTGAGCAGATAGATAGACGGACTTACTTACCTCGGGACGGTCCCTCTCGTATTCGTCTAGAGTTTGCCTGCCCACAAACCTGGGGCCAGGTTGCAAACCAAACCGACCACGGGGAGCCGATATTTCAACTTGCTGCGCATCCGGACCAAAGGGATCCGACTCTTCGGCATTGTCGAGTGCCGTATCCTAATCAATGAAAGTGAGCTCGCGATCAAGCTAGCTACGCAGTCTACTGACCTTCGCTTTCTGTTTTCCGCTCCTCTTCTTCCTCTTTTTCTGACGGTGCGGGGAAGGAGCCATTTGATTGACCGGTTCATTGCGAAGAAGATCTTCGGGTCGCTCAGGGGGACGTCGAGCGTCTTCGATGGCGCAGGCGGCCTTCTCCAATTGGGCAGTGTGCCCTCCCTTCCCAGCGGTGGCACGAACGGGTCTCGTTAGGCGGTGAGCTGGGTGGCCAGAATGGGTTCCGTTTGTAGCATGACTCGGAGGCCCCATAGAATAGAGAATTCCAGAGCAAAAAAACGGAAGGAGGTTATTAAAAAAGACCTCGAGGGGATTTCAACAGAAAGGCGCACCTATTATATAGCACTGCAAAAACCCAACCCTGGAGGGACCGCAGGCTGATTACCTCTTCGTTAATTCATGAAGCGAGCGGCAAAGTTGGAGTAAAACGTCAAGAATCGTGAGAACTTCAAGTTACTGCCGCGTTGTGTCGTAAATTTGACAGCGCTAGTACATAGTAACTTTAATTTTACAATCATTAGCCGAGTTTGTACGTACTACGCCGTGATGTTAGTAGTCTATTTCGTCCCGAGTCGCCCCGAGAGCTGACTCGGATTCCAGGGATCGAGAAACCAAGCGAACACTGCACGTTGAGCAGGGGAGGACACGCGGCTAACTTGTAGAACTACAGACTACGAATACTACTTGTTCAACATCGATAATCGTACAAATTGATACAGACTCGAAAAAAAATTTGAAGTAGCGTTAAGAGCGTATTGATATACCAATCATCGACGGTAACGTTTGGATGAATTCGCGTTGCCGTGATCATGGGACCCGGAGCTACCAGGCCGCTTCAGTATTTTTCGGCACCAAGCGATGTAGCGGCTGAACCCGGTGTGCCACACCCCGAGACTGATATCAGCCAACGGTTTCTTCCACTGGAACAGTGGTCTTGGTGGTGACCACTCCTGAATTCCGACGAGTTCTTCGTCCGCTAATGAAATTTAGAACGTTGTTGTCGTATGAGTGAACTAGAACTTACTGTAAATATGATAGTCGGAAAATGTCGACGACTCAGATCCAGCTTCGCACTCCAAGTCAGGCTCAGCTTCGGACTCCAAGTCAGGCTCAGCTTCGGACTCCAAGTCAGGCTCAGCTTCGGACTCCAAGTCGGGCTCAGCTTCGGACGCGGAGGTGGAAGAAGAATCAGAAACGTCCGGTGCGGTGAAGTTGCGAACGGCTTCGATGTAGGACACCCCCAGGTCCCGGATTCGCATTATCATCAACTCCATCGTTTCATCGACCTTTCCCATGTCCAGAGACGGATAGAGTGTCTGGCAAGAGTTGTGTCAACGAGATGATAGGTATATAGGAAAGTACTTACGCCTTGCGCGAACACCTGCGTACCGGTACTGAGCTCCGCCACGTTGATAGGGTCCGTCGCGGTGCGAACCCAAACATACACGTTGATGGCGGTGATGTTGACGAAAGTGATTCCTTGGTGGGTCACTGGGCCCATCGCGGTACGTTTATTCTTGCGGGACAGCCATTCCTTGACGGTGATGGGCTGGACTCCCACGATCCCAGTTTGATCTTTGGGGGTCGTGTATGGGTTCTCTTTGATGACGATCTTAGACACGGCGACGATATCCGGGAAATCTGAGACGTATGCCTTGAGCTTCCGCATGACGTCCGCGTTGCTCTGTGTGAAAGCGCACTCGAGAGCAAAACAGTTGTGAGAGGCGACCAAATGGGGGATGGGAGGCGTATAGCTCATGCGCACGAGGAGGTCTGGGATGGTATCGAATACAACGCCATGTATCTGACTGTTCGAGAGAGTTTGGATGTTCAGGGAGCCGTCGTTTTGGCCAAACGGTATGCCTTCAAGTACGGATGAGAGCCGTTGGACGAGATAGTTGAGTGGCGCTTCGTGGATTTCATGAGGCATGAACGCGATTAAAAGTTCGTCGCTTGAATAGTAGGTAAGCCTGGACAAAAAAGGACGTGTTCACAGGGCTCGGAGTGTGAGACTTCAACGACTCACCTAGCCTTATATGATGGTTCACCCTCCTTCGGTTCGTCCAACCTCTCCCTGATGTGTGCGTGTTCTCGAACAGTTATTTCTGTAAAAGTCTGCTCCCTAGGTACATGCTATACTGATAGATATTTTCACAAAAATTTACCTGGTATGATCCGGCGTCACGGATGCTTCGGACAGAGTCGATAACCCATTCACACTTTGCTTTCGTGATGTGAGTGATCTGTATGAATGGACATCTTGAATTCAGGCGTGCCTTTGTCAATCTCGACCTGCAAGGGAACGACATCTCGGTCAGCGATTTGAAGGTTTGCCCTTATATTGTGTTTGGTCTTCAGGTTCTCTTGGTTTCTTGGAATTGTACTATCGCCAGTTGAGCGGTGGTGATTCGTGTGCGAACTGCAGTGGCGATGTTCGCTGGTCCACTGGCACCGGCGGGACTCTGGGTAATAAGCTGCGTTGAGGCGGAGAACATCTTTGGGCGGATTGACTGGGAAATTGAATGTAGGAGTCTGTTGACGTAAATACGCAGCCTGAGGAGGCATGCTTGAGGGTTTCGAAGGAGTATGAGAGATCCGGATTCCGGGTGGCATCCTGGACAACTATAGTATTTTGAGGCTGTACGGCTGTCAGCACTATTTTAAACCCAGATTAGGGTGCAAACGGCCATAGCACTGCAACACTGTGCGGCTGTCGCACTCACGAAAATCGAAACAAATCATAGTTGAGATATATGTACGTAGCTAGATTAGGATATGATTCGGGAACGACATTTTACGTGTTTGAAAATGTATTGGATGGTCCAGTATAGTGGTATCACAATTATATTACTACGGTATCAACGAATCAGGGCAAAACATCAGAAATTGCATAGAAGAAATCCTTATCAAAGTATTTGTTTAAGAGGAAATACTGGGATCCATGTATACTGTTAGAATATGTAAGGCGGTTGTTAGCTTTACGGCCAAAACGAGGAACTATATGTGCATAAGACCTCAACTGGCTTAACGGAAATACTTCTCCTAGGCGGTCGCCTGATGCGCGGTTTGCTCTCTTGAGGACGTAAAGATCAGTAGTTGGCTCTGTCTTGCCAGTCTGTTGAGGTACGGCATCCAACCTTTCCGCGTATATCAGAGCACGACTTGCCCATTGGCTTTGGCTGCGCCTTGGAACGGCAGGGCACATGATGAGGCGAACAAGAACAACACAGTGTCCTAAGAAAATTTCAGCGAAATAGAATTCCGCGTACAAACGACGTACCGGTCAAACCACTGTATGGCCAGTGCTGTGATTGATCCAGTTGTAGGACAGCAGCATCGTGACGGCCAAATTTCCATGTTCGATCGGGTGGATGAGCATTGATGGTGAACGTCTGCGCCGTCGTTTCAGGGATATGATAGGACTTTTGTTGCAGCCGGACTTTGTGCCAGATTTGCAGCTCGGAGAACGGAAGCTCTGCGTCGGGTCTTGATCGTCTTGCGCCGCTCCACGTGTGGAACGTTTTCAGACTGGGCTTCACGTCGCGTCTCACATAGTCAGCTAGGGCGCCACGGAGATCTGGAAGTTGAAACGCCTCGGCAACTTGATCGACGGATAGGCGGCGATGGTTAGGTTCGATATTGAGGTGGATGGCAGTCGGACCTGCGATGATGGTACGAGTTGGGAAAGTCTTCTCAGGTGTAGGCGCAGAAGCCTCTTGCAAGGCGATCTTAAAGAAATTGCTTGATCGGTATCTTGCTGACCATAGGTCATCCAAGGCGTTCTCCGATGCATTGTCGCCAACTCTAGCGTCTTTGTCGTCGTCATCTTCGTCGAGCGAGACATTATCACCCATGGGGGCTGTTGCCGGCGTTAGCAAGCGAATTGCAGTAGCGAATAAACGACGCTTTTCATCACGATCGAGAGTGCGACAAATTTGAGAGTTATAGTCGCGGTGGTTGGTCATAGAGGCGGGGTCCTTCACGACTTCGATATGAGCGTGCTCTGTGGTGTCAGCAGACCACTGGAGCAAGGAACCGACCTGAGCGACGCTCGGAGCGACGCTGTGCATGAGCTCTAATTTCGGGATCCGAAAGTGATCGATGGCCGACTTTTTCCCCCGACGGAGGCCCGCGTTGAGGATAGCCTGTTTGTGAGTATGGAACTCGTCCAGCGCGGCCACAATTCTATCCCGTGTCTTTGTTGTGATGGCTGGGGACTGAGAAAGATACCTGAAGTCCATCAGGGCACGGACTGCGGTGATGACATTCGGATTAGCAGCACCGGCAATGACGGCAACGAGATACCGTTGCACGTCTCTTTGAGTCCGCCCGCCGACTTGCTTGAGGTTTGTGATGCCCTTGTTGAAGTGTTGAAGGCCGGTAATCTTGGGAAGGACAGAAAAACGAAAGTCAATTTCGTCATCACCAAGTGCAACCCTGCACCAAGATACATCATGATCCCAACTCGCCCGGTGCCAATAGTGAAGGGGCTCGGGGGTGAGGAAATGCGAAGGCGAGGCCAAAGGCCAATCTCTCCAAAAAGGGAGATCGACACCGCTTAGACGAAACTGAGCACATGCCCCGAAGTATGTCTCAACGTCCGCGGCTAGGTGTGCAATTGATTCAAGTTGGCTCTTTGTCAGAGCAGCTGTGCGTGGTGGATGTCGGAATGGGTCCCCAAAGGTTTCGTGCGAAGCAGTAGTGACAGGGGATGTCTTGCCTCGCACACAGGCGATCAGGCAAGCTTCGGGCGTGTCGACAATATAGGAAACGAGCGGCATAAAACAATACCGGAGGTCTCCACAGGGATCAGGGATGGTGATACCGTATCGCATGGCCTCTTTGAGTGGTCGTAACACGATGTCTAAGCAGCGATGGAAAAGGCGAGCTTCGAGGACCGAGCGCATTCTAGACGAGTCATGGATAAACTCCGGGATCGGAAGCAACGCGAGGAGGAGGAAAGCGTGCGCAGAAGCCTTGTTCCTGACGTCCATTTTGATGTTTGCGAGACTAATCAACAACGGGTGTGCTACTCTACCACCGCATATGTTGGTAATATTAGTTTTATCTGACGACAAGATGACGCCGCATAACGTCCCGCCGAGTGGGATCTTTGTCTTTGACGAGTTTTGAATTTGAAACACTTTTTTTTGGAGTATTCACACTTACCTGGAATTCCCAAGCACCGTCGCTGCTCATCCACTCGGTGTACACCCTGGTATTGTCCTGGGTGAATAACCGATAGGGCACATACTCCAGCTTGTCGGCGAAGAACGGGTTATTAAACAGTAGCTTGATACAATCCAAAGCATCGCGGTAATACAGGACCACTGATTCCTTCGTCTCGTGCTCTGCGGACACAATATGGTAGTTCCAACGTGGGCCTGGTGGTAGCGATTCGACACGAGCACGTAGATCCCTTGCTGTGTGGAATGAAAGACGAAGGTTCTTCGTCTGCCTGATTGTGAGTTTGATATGATGATTGGAAGTCATCCACGTACCGCGGGCATCGACAAGTATTCGTCGATAGAAGCCATGCTGAGCTTGGATTTCGACAGAAAATCGCCCACCATCCAGTCGTTTGAGTCCGCAAACGGATAATATGCGTTGGAACGCCTACGATTTGCATATGTGTCTTGATTGAACCGCGAGACAAAGGTTTCACCCGTTCCATATATCGCCGATGCCCCCTCAAAATATTCCGCGACAAACTTGCGAGAATCGGGGTGTTCCGGCTCGGGACTTCGAGAGGGAGGAACCTCGCCCATTGGAACATCAGTCACATTGTCTGCAAAGTCTGGCGGTGCAGCTAGCGAGTCATCTTCAGGGCGGGGATCTGGTAAATCGGGAAGTGAGTCGGGGAGTATGGGTGGTGACCCTGAATAGTCTTCGACTCGGACGCGAGGGACTTCGAGCTGTTGGGTATAATTATTGTCGTGGCATGCGCAACGGGGCTGTGAGAGATGGGATGTGACACCTCTTCTACTCGCAAAGTGCTTGAGGCATCTAGGGCAATTGGGCATCGTAAAATAAAAACGCTCAGTCAACTGCGTAGTAGTAACTCGAGTCGAACCTGTCAGGGCGGTTTTTTGCAACGCCGGTCTGATCCGCCGGAGCCCGAATCGCTCGGATAACTTGGTATGATGTAAAACAATGTCAGTATGTGACAAGTTGGTGTGAGTGACTGAGTGAAAAAAAAAAAAAAGTAGTTCCTTTGATCTCTCCCTTACTAAGTTACGACGAGTCCCTCCACGATATTCGAATGGACAGCCAACGCCAACCCAGTCCCTCGCTTTCGTCCACCGCTGCAGATCAAGAAAACGGACCACCGGCGTCTGACAGCGGCGACCTGGCTATTTCCCAGCAACTCCATTCTGAACCCTCCTCGATCGGACTTGTTACCGTTCCCGAGACACCACATGGGGACTTTCCCCGTTTCAAGTTGCCCTTCTCCGAGGACCATATTCCAACGTCATCTCCAAACCCCCCCCCCTCAGTACCTCAACGTCGGCATAGGCCTTTCGGGATTACCATTGGCACCCCGAGCGCGGTCGGCGCTATTCGGAAGTCGCACACGTTGTTGCCACTTGCGACACCTGCATCTGTCAGAGGTTTACCGTCGGTGCAACAAAACCATAGTTTGTCACAGACAAAGGTAAGTAAATCCGACCTGGTCCTTGTATCGCCCTGAGGCTGATGCAAACATGATAGTCAGATTGCCGTCCTCTCTCTCCCGACATCCAGTCGGATCAGACAGAGTTTGACGAAGTTGATCCCCAACTAGTACTTGAAGTCGCAAGAGCCCGTCGCATCGTCTGTCGCCTTGAACAGGATCTTGCCCAGGCAAAGTGTCAAGAGAGTATGGCACTCACACGGTTATATAAGCATCGCGTCGATATCGCTCGGACACAGTTTGACTTCTCCGAATATGATCTTGGTCTTGCTCGGGACCTGGCGAGTAATACCGGAGTGCCTCCTGAGTCTACAGCAGTCGCACGCGGGCCAGCTTCGAAGCGTCCCCGCTTGTCCACGACTTGCAGGGCCAGAAATTATCCAAATGATAGTGCGTATATTTTCACGGTGTTCGTTGCGTTGCTCATACGTACCTTCTTTAGCTACTTGCACTGGCAGTATATTGTCGGGCTCAACGGAGGTCTAGCTATCTTTGTACGTGTACAATTGTAGTGGGCTATTTCCTGTTCAAAACACAAAAGTATTGTTCTTGGTTCTGCCGCATCATACTTACTACTACTTCATACACGTGACCAAAAGGACTTTGGAAAATTTTCTGTAGTTACTTATACCATCTACCGCTTCCCCCTGAACTTGCTGGGAGGTCACGACCTCACACCCACCGCCCTCATCAATGTAGTCCAACCACCCCAGCGCCTTCTAGGGAATCGCACCTGCGTGACATGGCGACAACGACAACGACGCACGGACACACGCACCCTTACCCGCAACGACCACGACACACACATTGCACCCACGCACCCTCACAACGACAACGACAACGACACACACACACACCATCACCCGCAAGATAATTGATGAGAGACGAGGGAGACCGGTAGACGGGGACAGTATGCAAGGACGACGGAGACGGACGGTGACGACGAACCCGACGACGACGTACGTTCCCGTCACTGTCACTCCCTCACACCATCGCTCACCCTTCTCTCCCCAGCGCATGCCCCCACCTCGTGATACACGGACACCATGACGACGACGCGACGATGGTGTGACGCCCACTGGCGACACGGACGACGACGCGACGACGAGGATGACGCGAGGAGGTCGGGGATGGAGTCACGGAGGGACGGAGGGACGAGGATGACGTCGACGCGGCACCAGGACTGCCGTGACGGCGTATCACGACGCACAACACCTCACACAACGTCGACGACAACGAGAAGCAGACCCTCACCCGCAAGATCATTGATGAGAGACGAGGGAGACCGGTCGCTTTTCTTGCTGATGGGGAGCATGTCGTGAGCGGAGGATGGGAGAAGAAAATCCGACGATGGCGAGTGAAAGATGGCAAGGAGGTGGGGAAGCCAATGGACGCTGGGAGTTCAATTCTTGACCTGGCAGTCACGCAAGATGGAAGGTGGATCGTGTGTGGGACGGAGAGTGGTCAAGTGATGGTCTGGGATGCGAAAACCAAAGAAAAGGTGACGCAATTCAACGCACACGACAAGGCGGTGAATGCGGTGGACATTTCAGCAGATGGAACGAAAATCGCAACAGGATCGGATCAAAAAACGTTCACTCTCTGGTCGTTTTCCGATGGGAAGCGACTCATCGGCCCATTCGAACACGACTATTATGTGGTCGCAGTCAAGTTCTCTCCCGGCGGACGACGCATCGCTACTGTCACGTGCGATCACTCTGTTCGCATCTACGACAACAGCGACGTCCTCGCAGACTTTCCAATTCGAGTCCACTGGCTTCTCAGCCAATCCCTCGCCTGGGCGAGCGACTCGAACCGCCTCTGTGTCTTGTCCGAAGACGGCGATATTCACTGTCTCGACGTGTCCACCAAGAAGACGATCGCGAAATGGCGCATCCACAGCGACAAGAATGCAAGCTGTATCGTACTGGCATGCAACGACACAATCATCGCAGCCTCTGCTAATTCGTCGCTCTCACTCTAGGACACTACGACACATCAACAAATCGGGACCGTCATCCACCACTCCCATTACATCTTGTCCATGGCCATCTCGCCAATCGGCGCCATTGCGACTTCTGGAGACGAGAGAATCACGCTGCGTAATATTTATGACATCCTTCCCTCACCTTATCGCAACCATGTGAGTAATGCTACTCGTAAAAGATCGCGTCCTCATTAATATGTCCTTCACCGCTCCAGGTACGCTTGGAGCAAGAAATTCGTCGCTTGAAGATCGAAAAACAGGATATTTACGACGTGGTTATGGCCCTCCGTGCTAGTGACGCGCATCAAGGTGTGCTTATTATCTGATTGACTTTGCTGTGCTGATATTCATCTCCACCAGAGGACGATATTTCGAACCTCGAGAAAACTATCCAAGAACTCCGTACCCAGCTTGCTACGTCCAACGAGGAGAAAACAGTGCTTCAATGAAAGCTCAAGTGCGTTCTCTCCGATTTCCACCCCACTTCGATGACAATGCCATTTGTTAGATCGCAAGATCACTCATCTCGATGAATCGGGCAAGGAACTCCGCGCCGTGCTTGTAGCATCTCAAGACTCACTCGTTCGATTAACCCAGACTATCAGGGCACTACGTGCTAACGTTGATCTACCCGAAATGAACTCGGGTGCGTTTTGAACCATCTCGACTGACGGTTCTCAGACTCGTTTTCAGATTTCCTTGCGCAAAAAATAAATGAGCTCGAGCTATTTGTCCAAGAACTCGGTAACCGATTCGCTTCATGCGAATGTGCCCTCCGTGAATACGACAAACAGTATGAATGCGAAACATTGTACGCAGACGGTCGCATATATGACTGCGCAGCATATTGCGAACGTCATGACCAGGGA
The DNA here is from genome assembly GCA_038091395.1 of Leccinum rimulosum. NCBI lineage: Eukaryota > Fungi > Basidiomycota > Agaricomycetes > Boletales > Boletaceae > Leccinum > Leccinum rimulosum. The sequence continues at coordinate 12,722 of JBBPOJ010000881.1, forward strand.
TCTGGGGCATAATGAACCAGTCGTCCATTGGCTGAAAGGTGAGCTTGTACATCTTGTCCTATAATTGTATATTCATTCCCTACCATTAGAATTCACACACCGATGTATATCAAGGCTTCACCAGATCGCAGACGAGGCATCAAGTTCCCAGAAACATGACGAGGCTCTTTCAGCTTACTCCATGGTCTTGTTGCTCACTCCCTCGCCTCCGGAAGGTGCGCTGATGGGATGGGCGAGAATGGTGCTCGTTCGTCGCTCAGCGAGTGAGGCATTGGCTACCGTGAAAATGGTATGGTTGATTTCGTCTTTGAGAACTGCTGATAATTTTCGTTTCATTCAGTTCAAAATTCCGACGTTTCGTGTTTATCTGGCAGTCTGTAATGTTCTCGAAGGTGGCGATCGTCTTATAGAAGGACTTTGGAAACATTTGTGTAGTTACTTATGCCATCTACCGCTTCCCCCTGAACTTGCTGGGAGGTCACGACCTCACACCCACCGCCCTCATCAATGTAGTCCAACCACCCCAGCGCCTTCTAGGGAATCGCACCTGCGTGACATGGCGACAACGACAACGACGCACGGACACACGCACCCTTACCCGCAACGACCACGACACACACATTGCACCCACGCACCCTCACAACGACAACGACAACGACACACACACACACCATCACCCGCAAGATAATTGATGAGAGACGAGGGAGACCGGTAGACGGGGACACTATGTAAGGACGATGGAGACGGACGGTGACGACGAACCCGACGACGACGTACGTTCCCGTCACTGTCACTCCCTCACTTCATCGCTCACCCTTCTCTCACCAGCGCATGCCCCCACCCCGTGACGACACGGACAACATGACGACGACACGGACAACGACGCAACGACGAGGATGACTCGAGGAGATCGGGGATGGAGGGACGGAGGGACCGTGAGGATGACGTTGACGCTGCACCAGGACTGCCGTGACGGCGTATCACGACGCACAACACCTCACACAACGTCAAACACACCCTCAACCGGAAGATTATTGATGACAGACAAACCGGTAGACGGTGACAATATGCAAGGACGATGGAGATGGACGGTGACGACTCAGACGCGTCGCCGAGTGCACCACGCGTGTTGGCTAATTTCCCAAGGTTGATCAAATCCAGTTCACCTCGCCCATCTATCCCGCGAACGTCCTCGACAGCGACGACAGCGACGACGAAGACAACAAGGCCATTTACAACGACGCAGTCCGCCACGACAACAAAGAATCACTCCGATAGCGACCCCCCTCCGACCTCCATGGAAACACCCTCCACATCCAAACTAGCCCGCCCCAAATTCACACCCAAGCGGCCGCTCTCGGTCGTCTCTGGTAACGACCTGACCACTCCTTCCATCTTCAACAACACCGTCAAAAAATACAAAGCTGTCCTCTCGTCCGAATCTCGGGTCCGAACCGTCAAGGCGGCCCGGGCTGAGTGTGCGTATCCCTTTCTTCTCCTTCCATAACCCACTCACACTTGCTTTCATAGCTTCTTCACGACCCACACGCGCCCAGCGTGCACGACTACCCCCTCCCACATCACCACGTCCCAATGATAGACTACCCACATCCCACACGATCGACAAACTCATCCACTTCTGCAAGCTTGTGCAGTCTCGTAGGTTCCGGTGGGCGTGGAGTGACACTGTCGATTTTCAGACGATCGAGCCGGGAGATAGCTCAGCGGACATCGACGAAAGCCAATTGCCCATCCCTGAATATGGCAAGGAGGATAAGGTTCTCGTTTCCGTTCGGTGCGCCTTTTTCGTTTTCGGTGGGCGTGGATGCGTGGCAAAACGTGTGCTCACTCGAAACTTTCTTGCAGGATTCGCCCATCGACCGTACCAAGCGCCTGGTATAGATCCGTCGCCAACGCTATCAAACTTTTGCCGCAGCATTCCAAGACGGCACTTAGCCCATCCCCGGAATTTAACTTTGATGAGGTCCTGACGGGGTCTGAGAACAAACCAATGTACAACGCAATGCTGTCGTATTCGCGTACGGCCAGACCGCAAGCGGAGACCTTCACGCTCGTAAGCACTTTCTAAGCGAGGCTCTTTCCCGATCGTGCTCAAGCGTGCGCGTGTTCAGCCTGGAAACGATAAACAGCCCGACATCATACCCAGAGCTATGAAGGATGTCTTTTCTCACATCAAGAGAACGCCAACGCGCGAATATTTGCTTCGTTGCTCGTACCTTGAGATCTACAACCAAACGATATACGACTTGCTTTCTCCGCCTTCGGTGTCGGCGACGCAACTCGTGCAGATTGTTGGACAGGGTGTCCTAGCACCTCTTCGAGAGGAGGTTATTACCAGTCTCAAAGGCGTACGCGATGTGATGGAAAGAGGAGAGAGACATCGCAGGACAGCAAGCACGGACTGGAATGAGAGGAGTAGTCGGAGCCACAGCGTATTCAGGCTTGTGATCGAAAGTAGAGAAAGGGGGGAGGGGAAGGCGGAGTCAAGTGGCAGACTAACACCAGGCATGCGCCCACCAACGCCGGGAGGGACGATATTGCAAACAATCGGTGGTCGGAGTGTACAGATGTCGGTGCTGGTAAGGACATGTTTTTTATCTGACATAAAGCGCACTTAAAAAAATCTCTGCCTCAGAGTCTGATCGATCTTGCTGCATCCGAGAAAGCGACGTCGGACAAGGAAAGAACGCGAGAAGGAAAGTATATCAACACCAGGTACGTTTTCCACGTACATTGCAAGAATGGTTGACGGATAAAATTCGCCAGTCTTACCCTTGGAAGTGTCATCGGTACTCTGGCAGAAAATGCCGCCAAGAATAAAAAGTATGGTCGCGTTTCGTGAAGTTTACAGAAAATCAATCTTTACCTCCCACCAGTGACCACGTCCCTTATCGTAACTCGAAGCTCACGGTCTCCTTCAGCCCTCGCTCTCCGGAGATGCTCGTATCAGTGTTATTTGCACCATGAACCGAACTCCATCGCTCGCCCTTGTCGGACGACATGACGACGACGCAACGATGGCGTGACGCCCACTGGCGCCACGGACGACGACGCGACGACGAGGATGATGCGAGGAGGTCGGGGATGGAGTCACGGAGGGACGGAGGGACGAGGATGACGTCGACGCGGCACCAGGACTGCAGTGACGGCGTATCACGACGCACAACACCTCACACAACATGAACGTCGACGATAACGACAAACACACCCTCACCCGCAATATCATTTATGACAGACGAGGGTGACTGATAGACGGTGACAATATGCAAGGACGATGGAGATGGACGGTGACGACGAACCCCATCGGTCCCCCTTGTCGGACAACATGACGACGACGCGACGATGGCGTGACGCCCACTGGCGACACGGACGACGACAACGCGACAATGAGGATGACGCGAGGAGATCGGGGATGGAGTCACGGAGGGACGGAGGGACGAGGGACGACTCGGAGGATGACGGAGGGACGAGGATGATAATAGTGTAACTCGTGAAGGTTACCCGGACTCGTGTTCTTGCCCAGAAATTTTATCATGTACACAGTGTGATACAGAATATAGACTTTGACAGGCAGTACAAAATCCAGGAAACACACCTTCCACAGAGTAGACAGACTGCCAACAATGTGACACGCCTGGATGGTACTGCACAGCATTACAAAATCTGTGCCACCCTGTGGTGCAGCTGCATAGAGGGGGACCTTGCTGTCACTCTGTAATGGTTGTTGCCAACTGTGCAGTACTGCATAGCTCACTTGGAATTTACTGATGCAACTACTGTTAACCTAATGAAAGCTAGTCGCATTAACACGGCGGTCTAGTTAGGTAAGTATGTGCGTACCTTCACACACCGCCTTATCCTAATGGAGCCTAATGATACCCAATTACCGCCATGTACCAACCGTGCCTTTACACGCCTCCTTCCGACCATCTCGCTAAGCTGTGCCATTGCGACCGCTGGACAGAAGGCAATTGTGCTGCAAAATCTGCATGACATCCTTCCCTCACCCTACCGCGACATTGTGAGTAACGCTGGTCGCGTAAGATCATGTCCTTATCAATTTGTCCTCAGGTCCGCTTGGAGCGAGAAATCTGGTGCTTGAAGATCGAAAACCCGGATATTTACGACGTAGTTATGGCCCTCCGTGCTAGGGACGCGCGCCAAGGTGTGCTCATTATCTAAATCACTCCGCTGTGCTGATACCCATCTCCAACGAGGAGAAGGAGTGCCTCAATGAAAGCTCAAGTGCGTTCTCTCCGCAAAATCACTCATGTCGACGACGTGCTTGTAGCATCTCAAGGCTCACTCGATCGATTAACCCAGACTATCAGGGCACTACGTGCTAGCGTTGATCTACCCGAACAGAGCTCAGGTGCGGTTTGAACCATCCCGACCAACGGTTCTCTGACTCGTCTTCAGTGTTCGTTGCGCAAAAAAAAATAAAGGAGCTCGAGGTATCTATTCATGAAGTCGGTAACCGATTCGCTACATGCGAATGTGCCCTCCGTGAATATGACAAAATTATGAATGCGAAACATTGTATGCCGACAGTCGCATATATGATGCTGCGCAGCATATTGCGAACGTGATGACCGAAGATCTGCGGCATAAAGAACCAGTCGTCCATTGGGCTGAAAGGCGGGCTTGTACATCTTGTCTTAGAATAGTATATTCCCTACCATCAGAACTCACACACCGATGTGTATCAGTGTTTCAGCAGATTGAAGACGAGGCATCAAGTTCCCAGAAACATGACGAGGCTCTTCCAGCTTACTCCATGCTCTTGTTGCTCACTCCCTCGCCTCTGGAAGGCGTGGTGATTGGATGGGCGAGAAGGGCGCCCATTCGTCGCTCAGTTGGTGAGGCATTGGGTACCGTGAAAAAGGCATGGAGGATCTGGTCTTTGAGAACTGCATGATGGTACTCATCTCGATCAGTTCAAGCTTCCCATGTTTCGTCTTTATCTGGCGGTTTGTAACGTTCTCGAAGGTGATCCTCTCTGGCTCCTGCATGCTTATCTCGTATCATAGTTTGGAGAAATTTATCCTCACAAAGTGGTCAAGAAACCCAAACCTCCAATTACCGATTTGATCACTATTAACTCCGCCATTTCTCTTCTTTACGAATGTGTCCACACCTGCATAATTGGCAACATGCTCCAGGGCCCCTCCGGCCTCTCTCTCGCTCTAACTTGCATCTTCAAACTTGCGGCATTCCTTCAAGATGGAGATCAGAATAGTCGGCGTACACGATTCAACGCTCTTCTCCACTTATTAATAGTGCGACCGAGTAGTCAAGTACGTTGCCCTCCTCGCGATGGTTAAAATTGTACCGACCCATCCTGATTTGGTCGCGGGGCACCAGGATACGATTCTTGCTAGCGTTAATGATCAAGACATCAGTATCCGAACGCGTGCTCTCGATCTCGTGACTGCTCTCGTGAACCATTTTCGCTTCATCTCATCACCCGCACTCCTCATGCAATCATACAGGTCACACGACAACAATTTACAGCCTATCGTCCAACAGCTCCTCATTCATTAGAATCGGCCGTCTTTTCCTCCCGCAGTACGATCATGGTCCCGACACGTCATACCGACCATTCCCTCGAAAGCCCCACCTGCCCCATCGCAGTCTCCCGCTTACCGCCTCGTCCTCTCGAAGAGCATCATCTCGATGTGTTCCAGTTCGACATACGACAACGTGCTCGACTTTGAGTGGTACCTTTCAGCCCTCGTAGACCTTGCGTACATCTCAAATGTGGACATTGGCGGGCAAATCCGCAATCAATTGGTTGGTGTTGGAAGTTGATGGTCAAGGTCCTCTTTGATGAAACATTCTTGTTGAACGCAGGCGAGCCAAGAAGTTGTTCCGAGGTTCAATGGGCCGCCGCCTGGATATACGGAGAATTTTGGAGTACGTTTCCTATTCAGTCGTCTGCGTAAGTTTTGAACTTGACGACGACTTCACAGAGAATTATTGGCGCCAGAGGAACTTTTGCCTTATCTCACATCCAAATGTCGCATTACTGGACTCCGAGATATTGCCGTGTATATTCAAGCTGCAAACAAAATATTTGGGTACTGGGCTACCGAAGCAGCCCAGAAATGGACAAATGATATGTAGGAAAAGGTCAAGGGTGCGGTGGAGACAATGATCGAGCAAATAGTAGAGGAGTTTGTCTTCAGCCCGTACGTTGAAGTGGAGGAGTGGGTAAGAATTTGCATGGACAGTCCCGCCTTAAGATATTTATACTGCATAGGCGGCAAACATTCTCCAACTGTTCACTTTCATCAAGCGCGACATCACAAGCATATAGGCCAGGGGCAGAAA
>JBBPOJ010000882.1:0-19065 GCA_038091395.1 Leccinum rimulosum
TGTGCATGTGGCCTTCCAGGAAGCCCATGTACTGTGCAGGTCTCCAGAAAAAATAGGGGCTGTAAGCTGCATAGTGCAAGGGCGTCCTGGAAGGCCACATGCACACTATAGTAATAGCCCCTATTGTATTTTTGACAGCTGAATGGCAGCTGATGGTACATGGGCGTCCTGGAAGGCCATATGCACACCATAATGAGAGCTGCTAATAATTTTTGTGACAGCTGCACAGTGCATGGGCGTCCTGGAAGGCCACATGCACACTATAGTCATAGCCCCTATTTCATTTTCAACACCTGCATGGTGCATGGGCGTCCTGGAAGGCCACATACACAATAGGTCACAACTCCTATTTGTTCTAACAGCATGGGCTTCCTGGAAGGCCACATGCACACCACTGAACACGACTTGAATTGAAGCCAACTAGACTCCATGTTTTGGCTGATTTTGATCTACAAAATTTTCACTCTTTCCGAATCTGGAAGAGTGTGGGAAAGTCTGGAAGCTTGTGCTGCATTGTGCTTGGGCGTCCTGGAAGGCCACATACACAATGGGTCACAACCCCTATTTTTTTGTGACAGCTGCATTGTACATGGGCGTCCTGGAAGGCCACATGCATACCAAGGTCTATAATTTTATGAATACTACTTCAAAGAATCAACAACTGGACTCCATATTTTTGGCTCATTTTCATTTATACACTTTGGGCTCTTTCCGAATATGGAAGAGTGTCGGAAAGTCTGGAAGCCTTCCAAACTTCCAAGTCCTGGACTTCCTTGCAGGGTCACAATCCTATTCTTCTACAAGTTATCCAACATATAGTTGGAAAATATTATGGGCCTTCTTACAAGGTGTAAATAGATGAAAACATCCTTTGACTCGAAAACTTTGTGAAATGGTAAATATAAAGTATAAACATGTCATAGGTGTAATCACAATAATCAGAATTTTCTACCCTTATTACATGTTCTGCTTTTTGTGCTCTTTGTGATTGGAGCACTATTAGTGCTACATGATAAGTTTACTATCTACCTATTCTATCCCCGTTGTTTCCCCTTTCCACGTTTTGCTGGGATACTTTTGAAACGACCCATAGCACTGGGAATCAGTGGAGTCCCCCCAATCTCTTCTACGGTTTGAGAATGGTGGGAACTAGAGGAAGCATTTTCCATCCTCAATTGGCGTGTAGGTTGGCCGCCGTGGCGTGCACGAACACCTGGATTGACAGATGCCTTGGTCTTAGGAAGTAAAAGTTCCTGGGATGGTGGAGATGATGAGGGATTGCGCTGTGGAGATGAGGGGAAGCTTGGAGGATCAAGGAAAGGTGAAGAAAAACGGATATCTTGGAAATTAAATTCTTCCGCATCTTCCGAACTTGGTCCCTTCTTGAAGCTGTGATCCCGTTCCATAACCTGTACCAGATGTTTTGCATCAGAATCATTCCAAACATCTCCCTCACTAGTCGCATCCTGGCCTCCAAATAGACTAGAGTAAGAGGGAGATGATGATTGTGGTGAAGATATGGCAGGCGAAGAAGGAGGCTGAGTGGAAGGAGATGGAAGTCGACTTTTTGCAGGTCGTGGAGAGGTATCTGGGATGATAGTAGAATGTGAGACTTTTATGGAAGGGTGGTCGCGAACAGCAGTAGAATCTGAGGATGTATTGTTCACTGGTGCCGAGAGTTGAGGTATTTCCCTTGCCTTGCCTTTCCTGGCCTTCTTGGATTTTGCTTCAGAGCCCTTAGGTGGAGATGCAGGTGCTGCACGTTTCCTTGAAGTACCCACAGAAGGTCCAGAACTCTTTTTAGAAGTGGAAGTTTTGGTCCTTCCGGCAGCTTTCTGTGCCGGGTCCTTCCGGGTCTGTTCCGAGTCGGAAACATCGGAATCAAACCCTGTGACCGGAGAAAGTTCACTTTTACCTTGGAACAAGGACACTGTATGTATTATATCATGGTTTAAGTGAGCGAAGATTTATATAATCAGGGATACGAACCTGTGTTGTCATCCATGCCAACAAAGGCGAGATGAAGTAAACCTTTGTCGAATGCGATGTTGTTGAGGAAAACATCTGGGGTCCCACGAGCGACAAGCCGGTAGAAGTGAACTTGTTTCTTTTGAGGGAACCTATATATACGACCGCGCAATTGTTCATCGTCAAGGGCTGACCATAAGGTGTCCTGTTTTCCAACAAAAAAAACGTAAAAATGATATATACAGGTTAGAAAGAGGAGTGGCCCACAGCAATGATCATAATGTTAGCGCATGCAAGGTTGAGGCCCACAGCTCCAACCATGGAGAGTATCAAAACACGTGGGCCGGATTGACGACTAGATGATCTGAATTCCTTTAGAATTAACTTCCTTTTGTTTTGAGTGACTTTTCCGTGCAACTCCACAGTCTTTATGCCATATAGAGCCAACACCTAGACGGATGTGGTGAGTCAAGTTGACAAAAGGTTACTGTAGATGAACAGGAATTTACATCACGTATGGCAGCATTGGAAGAAGGAAAAGCAGAGAAGATGACTATGCGATCGCATTCTGCAAGGTCAGGATCCTGAACCATCGCAGGGGTATCTGAGTGAAGGGTTTGGCCATCTTCAAGAATTGATAGTGGCGACGCATTGTCCTTATTGAGGTGATGGTGGACTATCTTTGCAAGGATATCGAGTTTGGTGGAGGCTATTGTGGTCCATTCCTCGAGAGTTTTGGGTTTTTGCCAACTCTCTCCGGTAGAATGAGGATTCATACGAGGGTGCAGCAGTCCACGGCGGATTTCAATGTAAAAGTTCTAAACAAATGAATCAGTATGGATGGATTAAGGGGAAAATCAAAGACTCGTTTTAGGAAGCGATCGGAAAGCTGGGTTCCGGAGTAGAACCGAGGAAAAGAGACATCTGGACCGGGAGGCCCAGGTTTGCGCAGAGGACAGGAATATATACAAAAAACTCATTTTATCTCACCTTTCCTGTTCCTACTGCTGTGGGGAGGGGGGTCTCATCCACCAATTGACGCGTGAGTGAGGTTAATACTTGCTTCTCCCATTCTCGTAGTTCCAGGAGCATCACATGCTCGCAGTAAGGCGCCATGCCAGATATCTTGTTTCCTTCATCGTCCACAGAATCTAAGCTACGACGGATTACATTTCCAGAGAAGATATTTCTCAATATTGGAATGTATTTCTGAAGCTTTGGATAGAGCTCCGTCTTTGTGGGGTCATGGGCCTCGGATCCTGCAAGAATTTTGTGGAGTTGTTCTGCTCCATTCTCTGAATCGCGTTCGGTCTTCCGGTCTCTGGCTTGTGCACGGCTCAATTCCCGGGTCATCTGGACAAATTCTGCGTTCTCTGCACAGGCAGCTAAGCCCAAGAGGTGACCAATAATCCACAGATCCTAGAGAGTTGTTAGGGTATTGGAAGGACAAGTGAGTAAATCTCAATCTCACCTGTAATTTTGTCAGGACCGGGGTAGCAGTCATGGCAATCATGCTGGAGGAATTAGCCCGAAGAGCATATGCAGCACTGTGCAACTTGTTCAATTTGCGCGCTGTATGAGCCTCATCCATAATGAAGGCAAGGTACTGGTGGTTGTACAGAGTGGTGGAGACACGAGATGAATAATGACTGCTTTTTTGTGGTTGTTCTCCAACTTTCCGAATCATATCCATGAATAGGTTAGAAGCGTCATCTTGGAGGGCCTGGGAAAATTTGGATTGAGCCAAGGAACCGAACCCGAGATCGGAACCAAAGAACTCGGTGAAGACAATAAAAAGATAGACTTACGCTCTCGGTAGCCAGTACTATTCTGTGGTAATTTTCATGTCGGCTCTGGGTAAAAATATCTGTCCACCAACTCTTGCGACTACCAAGCTTTCCTGTGTAGGGAAACAAGTCGAACGTGCCCCGCTTGAGGAATCTCTCGATCTCTCTTGTCCACTGGTAATGGAGGTTTACGGGGCATACTATGACAAAAGGATTGCTCGGAATGTTTCCTTGTTTTCCTTGCCATTTCTTATCGCCTAAAATGTCCAATCTCAGGTGAACCGGCAGAACAAAAATGTGTTAAGAACAAAAACCCACCAAAACTACCAGGAAATTCATTCTTCTGTTCAAAGTAATGGCGATAGTAGGCCAAGCATGCGATAAATCCTATGACTTGAAAAGTCTTTCCAATTCCCACTCCATCCATCAGCAAAACTGGTTCACCGTCGAAAGCTCTCTCCAGCATTCTGTAAATACCGACAAGTTGATGCCACCGAGGTTGTACCAGGTCCCGAGTATTGCTCTCTGAGGCCAACCATTTCTCGCCTTCGTTACTCCAAGGTTCAATTGTACCATCAGGGTCAGCGTACTCCTGGAAAAAGGGGAGTTTTTTATCTTGGAGGCCCAGACAAGACCACAGTTGTTCTTCGGAAAGCCCAGAAAGAGATTCGGTTCCCTCCTTCCAAGCAAAGTCTATTCCAGGGCCTTCCGGAAGTTCCACGCGGGAATTGTTGTCCTCTCCTTCTAAGTTCTCCAGAGCTGTTTGAATTAGTTGCTGAACTTCCTGGACATCTTTCTCCGAAGCCAACTTTTTGAGGGCGTCTTTGAGAACCTTTGGCAGCCCTGCGTCACAATGACTCTCAAGTCAGCTTTCATTCCATGAATCAGATTCATACTTTGCTTACTCTCCGCTTCTTCCGACTTGGATTCATCATCCTGAGCAACTGCTAACATCGCATCCAGCTTATCCCTGTAGTGTTGAAGCTGTTTCAGACTTTCGGTGTCTTTGTAACGTGTGAGGACTCTGATTGACTTCTGGAGCAGCTTTAGATAGGGTCTGATGGTTTCTATAGTAGGGGAGGCGCCTTCTTGAGTGATATCTAGAAGGTGAGTTAGAAAAACATAGTTGACGTCTTGCATATAAAGTGCAACTCACTGGTCCAGTCCTTCTCCAGCTTCACCTGCTCCACTTCCAACATATTTGTATCCCGGTTCACGGACTTTCGGTATCTCTGCCAAATCTGGACGATCAAGGAATCAAGGAACTCCTTGACTTCCTGAACTAGAAACGTGTTTTCATCTTCTTCAAAAGCCGATTCCCCTAAGAGAGCATGTGCAAGGGGCAGGAGAATGACGTTTGCAACTTGGGAATTCTCCAAAGTGGGCAGCTAATCAATATTTAGATATCACAGCGTCGGATACAAAAGAATTCAAGGATATACCTTCCGTGGGTTTTTCTTGTTCCGAACCATGACTTCATAAGGTGAACACTTGTGCTCAACGAACACTTGGTCAATCCTACTATTCATGTTCCACTTGGTCCAGTTCTTTTGTACCCAGTTGTTCCATTGAGAGCGGCCAGCACTATTGTTGTCACTTGATGAGGCGGAGTACTTGGATTTATCATCAGATAACCAAAGGTTTCTGGCATAGGCTTCCACAGTTTGAGCCTTCTGAGTGGTCCAGGATGGCACATTGGGAGTAGGTGTGTCAGGAGCAGAATGCGGTACAATCTCCCAAGGTAAACCATAGACTTTTGTGTTCTCCTGCCAGGTGGAGCTCGTCCAAGGCAGGCCCTCAGTGTTTCCCAGAATAAGCAAGGCAGTACTGATGGCAAAAGAAGGCATGTTTTTTGGATGCAGATTGGTGTAAAGAGACTTATGGGCTAAGCGAGTTTGTCCTGCGTAGCTTTCAAACTGACTTGGCACAGTAAAATTTACCCGAGGTCCGAGGAACTAGGACTATATTGGTATACTGGTGCCTGATGTCTCTGAGGCCCCGTCTTTCTCCCTTATTAGGATATTTTCTATCGTTTTAACCAGGTTTTTCAAGAGGTATATGGAGGCAGGCTTCAAGGGAAGATATAATATAAGGAAATGAACTGATAAGCTTTGGTGAGGGGATCTCTCTAACTCCAGTCCTGAATAACCGGAAACCCCGGAACAATCGGAACAATCGGAACAACCTAGAACACTAAAATATTCGATAAGGTTGGAAACTACAGCACATATATTTATATATTCTACCCTCATTTTAATGTATTTAGACTTGATGGAACAGTAACAAACAGCTGCTTCGTACTCCTTGAGAGAGATGGGGAAAGGTTTAACCACAATAATATGATGTACATACTCGATATTTGTCTATCCCACATGACTCCAACGTCCTTCCCATTGAACCTGATGAAGGAAGTGAATCCTTTCTGTAAAATAAATAAATAATGAAGTTAAAGTTTACTTTTAACCCCAAAAATCTCAGGTCCTTCTGTAAGCGAAGCCTTTGGAACATTCCAGCTCCATCAATCTAAGGATATTTTCTCTGGAAGCTCCGTCGAACCCACACCACTGTTTTTCCTTAGCAAACACCCCAAATTTTAATTCCATCACCACGCAGCAGGATGCCTATGCGACCATATCCAGATGACCGCGAGGATGAGCCTATACAGTTTACTCTGTCTCAATTCGTCCGGGAAGCTGCTAGATATTTTATCCAAATGAAAAATACGCAAGATCCGGATGATGAACAAACCTTTCTCAAGTTTGTCCTTGCAGGTAGACGCGGTTTGGAGAGGGAGGAACAGCGCAGCGTCACTCTGAATGTGACCCAAGGTCAATCTGATATCGAGGATGTAACTACCACCCGCGATTACGACTCTTTGATTGGGACTACGAAGACTCTACCTTACCTAGTTCCTCTGACGGTCTGGCCTGTCCCATCCTTTAGAGATACCCTTACGGCCAGTAACCATGTCACCTCTATTGCTTATGATCGTAATGTGAGTCTTCCCTGCCTGTCTCTTTCTCATCTGTATTTACTCAACCTACGTTAGCGAAATGCCATATATGCACCAATGCACTCCATCCCCAATATTGCCCTTGGAAAGGTCGCCAATCGATCGGTTGTACGAGTTTTCTTTCCCCGACTGTATTCCCCCCTTCAAAGCAGGAAAATCCCAACTGCCAGCTTAGAATTGATCTACAATCGTTGCCTCCTTCCCACTATTCGCAATCTCATGCGGAATCAAGCTACCCACTGGCCTCCCAACTACCAGACTGCTTTGGACACCGGTCGGGATCATGCCGGTCGTCTGCATTTTCGAAGCCTCGATGTACCTGCCCATCTAATGGATGATTTTTCTCGTTTGTACCTCAGGGCTCTTGAAGACCTTGGCGATAACTTCAAAGACGCATATTTTGGCCATGAGCTTCGCGGTTGGAAGGCTGCGACTGTACATAACCTTAACTTCAATCCTGCCGATGAAGATGGACGTTTGGAGAATGATCCTGCTGCCCCAAGTCCTGCCCATGAGCGTGTGGTCGCTTTGGAGGACCTTACAAGAGTACTCGACTTGGAAGCCGTAAACCGAAATCAATGGTTGATAGACATCGGATTGGAGTTTGGAGTTCCCGGAAAGGTTGTCACATGGCGCGCTCTGGGTCACGAAGCCCTCATCCATTTCCTTCTTCCTGACCTGGATAATCCTGGAACAGTGATTTCCCGCAGCAAAACCTTCTATGTTGATCCTCAGATGCACCTCCAGGATATCGCTGGTTTTCGCTGGTCACCAGGTTCACGTTCCAATGTCTTCAAGTATATCCAGGCCTATACCACAGAAAAGGAAATTTCTTACCAGCTGCACACCGGTATCTTTTCCCGTCGGAAAGCATCGGAACTCCTCAGTCGCAGGCAGTCCGCCAAGCTGACAGCTGATGTGGAACAGCAAAGCCAAATCATTCATACTTGCACCGGTGATGACCCTGAGGCAAACCAAATGCCTCAGGAAGGTTGTGCTAGGCTGGAAGTTCGAGTTTCCTTGGCTGACGTGGACGACGTGCTCACTCATTTCCCCCCTGACCTTCTCAACCAAACTATGGTTCAGATAAAGGCTCGTAATTGGTGGTCTGTTATCCTCCTTTTCCTCTGTGTTTTTTTTTCCATCTGTCTCACTCAATTTCATATATAGGTACTTCAAATGGGTTCGCCTGGCTGCAGTCCATATTGTGATTTCCAATCTTTGCAATTCCCCCAGCAAGGATCGTTCCTCTGACAGCTCCCTTGCCCTTGGTGCCCTCATGGTTTGGATTCTCAATGGTGCACATCATACTCCAGTGCACCGTCTCGTTAGATTGGCTGAGCAGGCATGCCCACATGTTCTTGCCGAAGAAGATGTAGATCCAGATGACCCAGATGCCCTCACTGCTCCACTCATGTATGAAGCAGGAACATACTTTATATGTGATATCGTAACCGACACCCGAACTCATGTCTATCGCATACCCCATTCCAAGGCTTTTGACCTGCAATTGATCCTTCAAGCTTACGAGAAGGGAACCATGAATGAACTTCTGCATGTGATTGGAACCACAGATGTCGCAATTGGACCTCAACCCCGCCATACCGAGCGCACTACCAATCGCTCTTCCAATAAGACCATGGATATTCGTCACATCAGACCCGAGGAACGTCCTTTGCCTACCCTCACAGCCCGTCTTGATGGTCTTCCTTTGCCAAATCCCCAACACCCTCGTGGCCCTGATGTGGACTATTTCCAGCAGAATGGTGGTGGAAATCGTCAGGCCGAAGGTGCTGATGATGAACCCCAGTTCCAAGAGGATCCTCAGAACCCCCTCAAGAATGAAGTTCAGGTCATTTTGGAACAGTTTTTTTTCGACATCCTCCAAGAATCCCCGAACAAGAAAAGTAAAACGGAGGGTTCATGGACCAATATCCCAGCAACATTGAGGCACGAGCTTGGCGTGGAGGATCTCTATATGCATCTCGATTTTCCTTTCCACGGTGCACAGTACACTGTCCTTGCCGCGGATAAATGGGTCGGGCATTTTGACAGATTTTTTCCTCAAAAGGTTCCAGAACGTGTAGGTCAGAACTTCGGAAAGGCACGGTACTTCCAGATGTATCTCAATCTTGTCAGCCGCCTCTCACTGCAGAGGCTTGGTGAGGTCCGCAGCGAACTCAGAAGAAAATTCAACAGCCTAGCTTGGATTCCCCACACCGAATGTGATCGCATGTGGTCCACCCGGAAGATGACTTCCGGACAATGGCACTCTCTTCCCAGAAATCGTAAGGAAGGCCCAAAGATCGCCATAAATCCTTACAGGTTTGCCCGAATGGGTGGTCAGCCCAGACTTCGTCCTCCTCCAAGGGTCGAAGACATCGAAGCAGAGGAGGGAGAAGAGGACGCACAGGATTTGGATTTCGAAACAGTGGATGCATAGTTTCTTCCCTATCTTACTTTGACTTCATGTAGAATATAAAACAATTTTTCCCGTCTTTCAAGCCACTTCAAAATCCTCCAGTCTCTCACGTCAGATAGACCCAAGTCCAAGTCCCAAGATGTCCGAACGGAACTCTTCGGGCACCCAAGTTTCTCTTCATCGACCTGTCACTCAAGCTTTCCATATTTCCGTGAACAAAAACTGACACTCATACATACATGCGCAGGATATGTACACACTCAGTGAGAATCCTTAGATGCAACTCCAACTCTGCATTCCCTTTCCCCAATACCTGTACTCTGTTCAGGTGAAAATCCGTAGTCGTAAAGCCTTTTCGGCACTTCACCATCTTGACTGCAGAAGAAAGCAAATACAAGGCTTCCGAAAGCTCCGAGTTCTCTTTTTCGATGTCCAATACAAACTGCATGTGAAAGTCAAGCAGTAGACAGCATGCCAAACCCTGCAACTCCTCTTCAGAGTTCCGGTCTTTCCGTAGTACCTCGGACTGCAAGGTTTCGGATGCGGGAAATTTCCTTTGTCTTCCGTCTATTATTTCTGTGTTCTTGACCGCAAAGGCTGACTCTATTCCCTGATATATCCCAAGTGCCTGTCAGGTGGAGGTTACTTTTCAAAATAAATGAGCTCTACCTTTCCACCAAGATCGTGTGTTTTCACCTGTTCCCTATCTAATTCTTGCAGCAGTGTACTTGCCACCAGCTGACAGTCTGCCTGAATCCAAGTGTCAAAAGTCGACTCCCAATTTTTCTGTTTCTTGAAATTGAAGTTGAGATAGATAACACAAGGTCCATGATTTGAATTTGTTCGATTCCTCCGAACCCGTTGGGCGAAAGACCGAATCATTTTCCGCGTGCCTATCACATCCATGCCAGTTCCCACTACCAGCAAGAGATCTATGATCTGTTTTTCAGAGAGATCCTGTTGCTCAAATTCCCCGATCTGCTCGCCATCTGGATGTTCCTGACCGTAGAGAACCACATCTGGAATCAACAGCGGTATTCCCTGCACTCGCTTACCTGCATCCCTCCTTTCCTCTTGTGTTCTCCAGCAAGTTCTGCAATGTGGAAATATTCCCTGCATGAGTTCACCCTCATATATTTCCTCCTCCTCGACAGCTTGACAAGACGGGCAGTATAGGTACCGTATACTCCCATGCAGCGGGATGCATTTAAAAGGTTTTAGCACCTCTTCAGGACGAGTTCTATGATATGTTGATAGTCCAGCTTTGTGTTCAAGGCCATCGATGTTCTGTGTGTACGCCCGCACCAATGTCCCCTGCTCGTCCAGTCTTTTCATGAGCCTGTGAAACGCAGTAGGCTTGCATTCATCCGTTGCTTGAGCTAGACTGGCCACGAAGCGCCCAAATAAAGGCCTCTGCTTCTTATCCTGAACAATAGAATTACCTTAGTTCTTTGACACCACCCATTCATCCTCCTACTCACTGTGATCATAGAAAGTTGGAACATGTCCTTCAATTTCATCGTACCCAGTTCTGGAACCCCAGAGATCTTTTGCTTGCTTCGGAAATCCGGTATCCCTGCTTCAACGGAAATTCCAGCTCCTCAAAAAATCAAGGGGATCAGGATGCACATTTCCAGCTCCTCTTAGGATAATGATCGCCTACCACATATGAGAATGACACCTTTTGCATTCAAAATGGCAGATAAAAGCGTTTTTGTGAGGGGTTCTTCCCTAGTGAAGGAGCACTTTTCTATAGGCATGATGATGGTGCCAATTTTTGGAATCCGGTTTTCATTCAGGGGGAGATGGGTTGGGAGGGCTGGGGAAGAGCGTGGAAAAAGGTGTCTTACCTAAGGGAGAATGGAATTCTAACTTCAAGGTTTACTTGTACGTGCCAGATCATATATCATGAATTGATACCTTTCAAGGGCCCAATTTCCAGATCTAGTGAGGTAGGAAGTAAATATATTTACCTACAGATAAAATTTTGTGAACCGCTTTTGAGTAATGCAGGGGTAAAGGACATATCTTCTCTTTAATCATAAATAAAGCTTCCTCGACTCTGAATCTTTTCCATCTACTAGTGGTGCAGATATATATACTAGGTATAATCCCTTCAATTTTTGCAATAGGTCTACCGATCGGATCAAAATTGCGAACTGCTTTTTGTAAATCAGGGGTAGGAGGACTATTTATACCTATTGCTACAGGGTCCACCCCCCGTGCTAAAACCTTTCAGGGAAGTATTTATGTACCTACATATTCACTAACTTGGAATGATTTTTCCGAAGCTCAGTATCTACACTGTATACACAATAAATTATGCAATCACATTTTGTATCTTATGCTCTATGATATATAGAACCTAATATTATAGTTCAAGCAGTGAGAAACCATGTAAGATTATAGTTGTAAAACTTATTATCAATGACAGGGGGAGGAGTGGTAAGGGAAAAAAGGAGAGGGGGTATATTGTATCTACGTACCAAATATGGCTATGAGATTTCTATTCAGCGCTCAGTGGCTGTGCTGAACTTGGAGATCACACCGGATGCATATTTTGTACCGATTCGGCTGGGTAAGATACGGTCCTACTTTTTCGTCAGTCCTCGGGATTATATGCATCACTTTAAATGGCCTGAGGTATCCTTAAGTATCCGGGAATCCGGTAATAAGGGTAGTTCCGGTAGTTCCGGTGGTGTAAGGTGGCGGTGCTAAAACTAGCTATTCGGCATGAGTTTTCCTACAATGTGTATTCTGAGTCGAGCCCTAGTAGGATCCTGGGCCTGTTTTGTGCGGCTTGAGCATCCATTTCATACTTCTATTCCACTGAATACGTACATCGCCAGATCTAGTGTACTATGTAGGACTAGAGAGCAATAGGTAGATGTGTAATTTGTCTTACAGTTGAACGTTGAATCTTGATTCTCTTGCAGTACTGACTTACTTAGTTATGCATTCCCATCTGACAAAGTAACTATCACTCGCAGTCCTGTCAACTAATCTAGCACATTTCTGATTGTACGATAAAGAGAAATGGAATATATCTCTTACTTAGATTGAGGTTTGAGATGCCTGATACATCCTTTGAGCATATTTACTGCATTGGACAATCTTTCATTTGTGGGTAACAATCCCTTCAGTCGGTCAAGATGGAATGTCACAATATCCGGTGTTGCACCTTCGACAAACAAATCCACAGACACTGTCAAGAGACTAACAGCTTCCCTGACCTCCGGGTTCAAGTCCTCTACAATGTCAAGTACCATGTTGAGATGGAATTGGAGGAGCTCCTCCCTGGATCCCTTCAGCCGTTTTGGTAGGGGTTGCTCATGTTCTCCATCCAAGGGACGTTTCGTTGTAGCTGATGATGGTCTACCAGAAGCCTTTTTGAAAACGGTTGAGCTGATGCTAAACATTGATGCCATTCGTTACGTACCTCAGCCAGAGCAACAGAATTGGTCTTAGATGAAGCTGAAGATGATCCACTAGAAACCTTATCAAGGAAAAGATGAGCTGATGGTAATAATTGATGGAATTTGTTACGTACCTCAGCAACTACAGTTCCTGATGAATCTGATAAATCAACTCTGTTCTCTGCATCGGCTGAAGCTGTTGGCTGGGTCGATAGAATACCTTCATTCTCTGTGGTGTCTGGAACTGTGGTTGGAGTGGTGAGGACGCGTCCATCCTCTCTGGTGCCTTCAGGTGCAGTTTGGGTCTTGACAATGCTTCCTTTCTCTCCGGTGCTTCCAGGTCTCGCTTGGAAAGTGAGGGAGCGTCAGAAAGGATGGGATGCTCAAGTGCTGAAGCAGAACACCTTGTCTCTCCCGAGAGTATGCTAGCCACACATTTAGAGCAGATCTGTCCGCCTCTTTCTGGCCCGCTGGCCAGGAGAATTTGAGGGAGGCTATGCTTTTCTTCGACATGCGTGCGAGCGTGCGCTTGATAAGACCTTCTAGTTCCTGTTCGAACCCTTAGTTCCTCGTGCCTCAAATCACATAGAATACAACGCACCCTGAGGTAATACATCTGTTCCACAGAAAGACCAACTGTTGCCTGTTCGTCAATAAAGAACTCGTCAAGAGAGTGCTTGTATTCCCTGAGCTCTGTCTCAGTGAATATTGGTCCCACGGAAGACATGTCGCAAGGTAGAGGTGAGTAAGTTTCTTGAGTACAAGTATCAAGCTTGGAAATAGATATGGAGATTAGCTTACGGGAGTGTCGGCAATTTCCGACTAAGGCAGATTTTCAAACTAGCCTGAGAGGACTTGAGACTCACCCGGACATCCCGGGTCACCCTCCAATGGGATCTCTTTACACCTTCCCAGTCTTTTGATCCTAATATATTATATTTGGACGAGCTATAGTTCAGTCTGCAATCGACATAACGATGTTCTCCTTGTACTAACTGTACGGGTTCATGAAGTAATACTACAACGTTCAAAATGCACAAAAAGTCCGAGCGAGAGACTTTTTTTGGTAGCACCCGAGACTTGTGAGTCAAAGCACACGCCCCACCACTAGCAATTTTCTTAAGCACATGTATCAAGCCCAGCAATATGGATGAAAGAGTATAGTACCATAGGACAAATGACTAACTAACTAGTCAACTTGTTCTAAATGAAGCCTGAATGAAGCCCGAATGTGTTTGTCCATCTGTATGTCCATGACTTCCCGAAGCGCATCAACCTGCATTCACGGGTACGGGTCTTGATTTTGTGACCCACAACGGTACCCGCACCTGCCGTGCAATACCCGCAGACCCTCGCCTAGTCATTGTGGCGTTGCCAGTTGCCGTCGTGTCGTCGTTGTCAGAACGTCGCCGTGCCACGTAACTCGTTCATCGTTGCTGTCGTCGCATCCTCGTCGCGTCCTCATCCGCGTCGACAATTGTCGACGCGTTGTTGTTGTTGTCGGTCGACGTCGCGTCGTGTTAGTCGCATCCGTTGTCGCACTGTCGCCGCGTCGTCACATCGTCACATTGCGTCCGAGTGTCGACGCAGTCCGGTGACGGCGTGGTCGAGGTCTGGCAGAGGGTGAGTGAGGGACAGAGAGAGGGAGGGACACGCGTACGCACGTAGTACGCAACTGCGTCGTCATCTTCGTGTTATCGCGATGTCGTCTTCGAGTCGAACGTGTCGGCGTGGACGAGGTCTACTGGGGTGGGTTAGGTGAGAGAAAGAAAGACGGAGAGACGGGCACCGTTCGAGTCGACGCGACACATTCCGTTGTGTCGTCACTCCGTCGTCGTGTTCAACGACGTTTGCTGATAGCTTGGACGAGATCTGGAGGGGTGGGGTGGGTGAGGGAAAGAACTGTCGAAGTCGTCACGTTGCATCTTGCCATGTTCGTTGATGCACGACGCGTCGTCGTTGACGCGCCATGTTGTCTTATCTTGTCCGAGTCCCCACCCCATCTTGTTTCTGTGCCCGGTCGACGTCGCGTCCGAGTTAGGGTCTGGCGTTGATGCGCTGTTTCGTCTCGTCACCATCTCATCACCATCCCATCACCATTCCGTTACCGTCCCCTCGTCGTCATCATCGTTGTGTCATAGTCCGCATCGACAGTTGTTGTCGCGTCAATGTCGCATCGTCAGTGTCGTCGTTGTTGGCGTGTGGTCTGGCGTAGGACGTGGGTGAGAGAGAGAGGCGGAGAGAGAGGTGGTGGGACGTACCTTGTTTCCACCGTCTCTGTCGCCTCCGAGGGTCTGGCGTTGAAGCACCGTCGAATCATCTCCTCACCACGTCCCATCCCGTCGTGCCGTCGTCGTGCCATTGTCCACGTCAACAGTTGTCGTCGCGTCGATGTCACGTCGTCGTTGTCAGCGTTGTCGGCATGTCGGTCTGGATGGGGTCTGGCGTAGGACGTGGGTGAGAGAGGCAGAGAGAGGGGTGGTGGGGACCTACCTTGTTGCCACCGTCTCCGTCGCCTCTGGGGGTCTGGCGTTGACGCACCGTCGAATCGTCTCCTCGCCATCGCCATCGCCATCCCCGTCCCATCCCGTCGTGCCGTCGTCGTGCCATTGTCCGCGTCAGCAGTTGTCATCGCGTCGATGTCGCGTCGTCGTTGTCGGCGTGTCGGCGTGGACGGGGTCTCAGGCTGGCGTAGGACGTGGGTGAGAGAGAGGCGGAGAGAGGGGTGGTGGGGACGTACCTTGTTGCCACCGTCTCCGTTGCCTCTGGGGGTCTGGCGTTGACGCGCCGTCGAATCGTCTCGTTGCAATCCCATCCCCGTCCCATCCCGTCGTGCCGTCGTCGTGCCGTCGTCGTGCCATTGTCCGCGTCAATAGTTGTTGGTGTGTCGATGTCAGCGTTGTCGGCGTGTCGGTGTGGACGGGGTCTGCCGTAGCGTGTGGGTGAGGCCTGAGAGGTGGGGAGAGATGAGAGTGAGTGAGAGAGAGGGATAAGTGAGAGAGAGAGAGATGGTGGGGACGTACCTCGTCTGTATCCGTCGTCTCCGCTGTTTCCCCGACGCATCTTTGTCGTGTCGTCATTGTGTTGTGGCATGGTGGTACGCGCGTCGGTCATCACGTCGTTCGTTGTCGCCCGGGACGGTGTTCTTGACGAAGATCCACAGCAGCTTGATGACGGCTCAAAATTCCTGTGGGTTGTGATGCTGAGCCATAAGCACTAGCCCTCCCTGTTGAAGGAAGCATTTGCGTTGAAGGAGGAGTCTGGAAGGAGGGTAGCTGATAGAGTCTGAGACTTCCGAACCAGAACAAGCGACTGCAAGCTCAAAACCCTTAGTTGAATTTCAATTTCCCACTTTGTATCCCCCACTGTTGCCTCTGGTTTGACCTTCAATCCTCGTTGCCCCTACATAGTCTTCTCGCGTAGGATATCAACTTTCTGTACACTCTGATACTATGAGCCTGCTGTCCCAGACTTCGAGGAATTTGAAAGGTCTGGATGGTGCCTGTGATTTTTTGCACAAGTGTGAACTGAGTTAAAGTCGATTGTGCGCGTGGAATTCTTGTGCAGTTTGAAAGCCATATTATTTACCACTGGTTATAGTTCTGTACCTTTAGATAAGCTTTCTACCCACTAGCCCTTCCAACATATAAACTCGGAAAACCGGGAAAGCTTTTTCCGAACCATTCCGAAATTTTCAATCTTTCAGGAAGTTCTCCGGAGCAGCCCAAGCTCTCAAATCCTGAGTATAAATTTGAGCCGGGTTTGGCCAAACACTTGTACCCTTATAATCTGGCTGTGTCGTATGTACTGCGCAGGAGCAGGATGTTTGAGTGGGAAAAGCACTACAAACTTTGTCCAGGATTCCGTCAGTTAAGATCGCAAAGGAGTGTTCCTCTCTCTATGTAGAAAATAGAATAATTAAAAATTAAAAACCTTTAAGAAACCGATCACAGAATCTCCATGAGGGCCTCTGGAATCCGACTAGTGGAAAAGCCTTGTAAACTTAGTAAAAAAGACCTTCTTTGTAGCATCCGGATTGACTCGGAAGAGATATTCTTCTCAGGCTCCGGGCTTTCCCACCTTTCCGAGTTTCTATGTCTCTCACCCTGTGCATACCTCGCAGACGCTACCTGTCTGGTCCCCCTGTCGGAGCTGTCCCCGTTCCATTATATTCTCTCATGGATGAATGGGCTCCACCTCGCGTCACGCGGGACGATCTGGTACTTCGCCCCAGTCAGACCGTGATGTACCAGTCTGTGGCTTCGCAACCTCAGCCTTTCCCTGCCTTCGGCGAACCGACCGCTCCAACCGCGCCGGCGCAGGCTGGCTATAATTGCCAGCTGGAACTCTTGCGTGACCTGGACTTTGATAGGTTCAATTGGCCGCAGGTCGATCCGTCCTTGATGGATCTGATATCATACCCACTCCCCGACCTGAGCGACAGTCCCAACTCTTATTCAGCACCCAACTTTGGTTTCTTTGACAGTAAACCTGTACGTGTCCCGTTTATTAAAAAAGGATCTTTCTCTCACTTTTTTGACAACAGGCGATCACAAACACTGGCGACCAAGGTTTCACCACACAAGAGTTGGCAGAACTAAGAAGTTGGACAAGCGGGGCAACCTATACCGATCCGCTTTTGGATCAGACCGCTATGAATATCTTTACCGTGAACTAGGACTCTCCTTTTGCATTTACCAGTTGTAGTATATCGCCGTTTGATTGTTCGGGTTACTCTTCTACGGGCAGCTCTTTAAACTGATCTACACTGATAAGTACGATATTCCTCCCTCCTGGTGATCACTTACTTACATATGCCTGCACGAAACACACAAACTGGTTCAGCGACGCATCCGAAGAACGAGTGGGGACAGATAGAATCTGACCTATGGGACGATTCGGTGGAATAAGCTGCCCTTGTAACCCTTTTTTTTCGTTCTGCTCCCTGCCTATCGCCAGCTTGCGGAAATTGCGAGCTGTGAGCGGGACGGTGTCCTCATGGAGTTTGAACACGATATAATTGAGATATCAAAGTGTTGACGCGCGGCATGTGTGGTGTCAAACTCTCAGACCGGCTAGAAGAAGGAACATACAAAGATGTTTGACTACCTGTTGGTTAGTTAGTTTGGCGATGTGTCCTACTAAATGAGAGAATACACACTTGGCAACGGGAAAATATTACTCGAAAAAGTTAGTAAAGGAAGGGACAAGAGAAGGCGGTCGAACGGGACCGATTGTATGAGGGCCCAAATGAACGGACTCGTAAGTGTCCAAAGATGTGGAATAAGTCGTAATTGTACATCATGAAGGTAATATTAGGGAAGAGCATGGGTCTGGGGTCTGGGTATGCGCTGGTCACGATTGTGACCCGCAATGGTACCCGTACCCGCCCTACAATACCCGCAGACCCTCGCCTCACGCTTGTGTGCAAACACACACGCAAACGCACAGTGCGTTTGCGTTTGCATTTGCATACAAGCGTAGCTCTCTGAGTCCGACATCCTCCCATGGACATGGTTGTCGCGTCGATGTTGCGTCATGTTCGTCGCATCCGCTGTCACGTTGTTGCCGCGTTGCCGCGTCCACGTGTTCCATCGTGTCGACGCAGTCCGATGACGGCGTGAATGAAGTCTGGCGATGGTGAGTGAGGGACAGAGAGAGGGAGGGACGCACGTGTCATCGCGTCATGTCGCGTTCGTTATCGCGTTTGTCGAACGTATCGGTCTGGACAAGGTCTGGCGGGGTGGGGTGGGTGAGAGAGAGAAAGAGGGAGAGGTGGAGAGGCGGGCACCGTTCGAGTCGAACGTGTCGCACCGACACGTCCCGTCGTATCGTCACCCCGTCATCATGTTTGGACACAGTCCACTGACGGCGTGGACGAGGTCCGGCGGGGTGGGTGAAGGAGAGAAAGAAGGAGAGCGGGAGAGAGGGCACCGTTCGAGTCGCGACACGTTCGCAGTGGGGTGGGATAGGGAGAGAAAGAGGGAGAGGGAAAGGCAGGCACCGTGCCACGCCGTCGTCACGTCGTTCGACGTGGATGTCGTGTCTTTGACCTTGTTGGCGTCATCACCACGGATCTGGCGTGGGGTGGGTGAGGGAGAGGGAGAGGGAGAGGGAGAGATGGTGGGGCGATTCACCGCCGTTGGAAATGGGCGCGTGGAGGAGAGGCTCCCGCCTGAACGTTGTTTGGGTCATGTGATGACTTGTGACGGAGGCCTTTAGGATGTTCGGAAATATGACTCAGGGCCCGAATGCACAATAATCCCGCACGCACTTTTTCATAGAGCGCGCACCTTTTCGGGCCGGGCGCGCATTTTTTGAGGTAGTGGGCGCGCATTTTTTGGACGAGGTCACGCAATTTTTCGAGTGGTAATGGGTTCACACAAGTGTTTTGGAAGACATTTGAATCATCATTGAGTCACGTTAAGTGAACAGACTCTATGGTAAGTGTTCAATAAC
>JBBPOJ010000883.1:0-19050 GCA_038091395.1 Leccinum rimulosum
TCGCGTGTCGTGGATCTCGACGAGGACCTGTTTGAGCGGGTTGTCCGTGCTACCTCCCATTGGAGACGCCGGATCCGGTTTGTTGTTACAGGTGTTCCGCCCATACCCAAAGGACCGCTATGATGCTTATTATTGCAATCCATCTTATCATTGTGTAAATTGCTTGCTATAATTGATGTCAGTGCTGCATAATCTCACTCTCAGCTTCCGCTTTTTCAATCTCTGACTTCAATCACGACGCAGACAACGACACAAATTCTCAAGAGTCAATCCCGCAGACAAACATGGATACAGTAATAGATATCCTCGGATCGTCCTATTTGTCATTGCCGACTTCGTTGGGACCGAATCTTGGAGAGAGGTGCTGGCTGGCAGTCACTTCCAAGTTCTAGTACTTGTATAGTTCACTCCTGGCGACAGGCTATTGAATCAAGAGTGTAAACTGCAAAAACGATATTGTAAGTACAGAGAGGATCCCGCTTCCGATTTGAGAACGATGAGGTAAGGACTCGAGTTTCAAAACCGCATCGAGTAACTTGACCTAGGTTGATTTGTAGTGAGTAAGCTATGACATTGCTTTTTTTTTCCTTGCAGTCTGAAGTATGTTCAATTTTTAGGAACGTTCACGTTCACAAGGCGTTGCTTTGTGCTCAAAGGAAACCCGTTGCCGTTTCGCATAAGACACGATGCGTCGCATTTTCAGTTTGGCTCAAACACTAACTGCACGATGCTGATGCTCATTACAATGTGTAGTGTCAACATCAATGTCCAGCTTCTGATTGTTAAACGCCTCTGATAATCTTTGGGCGATGGTTAGTAACTTACCATGCAGATTCGAGTTGCATCAAGTATTCTCCCGATAAGCTAGGTGCGGGTTACTGATCACCACTTGAGCCCTCTGATCAAGCGATAAAGAGGAACGGTCACGAATGCGTTGATAATTAACCCAACTGTTCAGGCTCACGACGGCGATGCTGATTACGTACGTTGTGAGCTTAACCCAAAACAACTGTTTCAAAGAGTCTCTGAGTCTCTGACAGAGGAATGACGAGAAGCCGCCACTCATAACGTTTGAGAGTCGTACAGTCGATATTTGATGGCAACTTGGGCCGAGGGTGGTGCGTTCACAGCTTCTCGCCATCTTTTCGGGTGCTCAAGCGAGTGGGAAGTGCTCTCGTGTAGGCCAATAACTAGCGAAATGAAAAATACGATTTCCATACTAATTATTATAAGGCAATTGAATCCAGTCGAAGCTAGGGTTTGCTTCATGCGCGGACCTCTGGTATCTGACATGCCAACTTGAAGGAAAGGCATGACGATAATGGTCACTTCCTGCTCGTCGTGAACGGGCGAGTCGTAAACCGGGACACAGTGGTTAGCACTCAGGGCTACCGGTTGGGAGGAGAGATGCAGCCCAATTCTAATCTCGTGGGGATGTACCTTTCTGTTGATCAGCTTGAGAATAACAAAAGCACCATCCGAAGCACGCGTGCCATGATCCATCAAGGATTCCAGCATGCAAACGACTTCTGGTGGAGAACTTGTTGAGAGGGTAAACGCAGGACATGTTTGATGCGCACCATGACTGCACTGGCAAAGTTATCACACACCAGCCAACTCTTCTTCGTTCCTTGCCAAGAAGGTGACTAATCCGGAGCATCGGGAAGAAGACTTTCAAGAAATCAAGGTCGGTCTTGCAGGACAAGGGGTTGGAGGCAAAGATGGCATGCCATTGAACGTATGGCTGTCATTACTATGTAGTAGGCCCATCTATACCTGAGTCAACCGCCGATATTACTATTTAGAAAGGTTCCAGCGCTATGTAGTGGGAATTGACTCTACTACAGACGTGCCGTCTCGAATTCAGTTCGAAGGCTCTGATTGGATGAAGGGCCGACAAAAGCGTAGTCAATAGTAACCTCATAAAGTTGTCCCATCTCCTGATCGGTGTAAAAGCTGTGCTCTTCTCTCCGTTTGCGGCCCTGATTTTGATAAGCCCACGCTCCGTCACGAGCTAATAAACAACCGATCGGCCGCCTCTCATCCGGCGAGAGCGGACGCGCATCTGCAATAAGTAGGCTTACCTGAAAGTGAGCCCGCCTTCACAACTAAGTCCCCGATGAAGAGTTCTTCCCCCGCCTCTGGTCCTGATGAAGATGGTTACTGGCCAATGACCGAAATTATCGAGGAGTCTGGTTCGAAGTATAAGGTTTTGTGGGGAGGGACAGATCCCGACACCGGAGAACCTTGGCCGTCCAGTTGGGTGTCGAAATCTGACTGCACAGACCATCTAGTGTCCAAGTGGCGCGCGAAGTTGAAACTACGAAAAGAGGGTGCCTCTAGACCCGATAGTGCCGGTGGTGGGTTTTTGATTTCGGATGCGCGCCAAGTACTAACTTGAACACGCCCTCGGATACAAAGGTTCAAGCGAGACCACCAGCAGGGTCGGGGCAAAGCGAAAACGCCAGCCCAATGATTCGGCAGACGAATCAGACGACTGTGATGACTTGGTCAAAACGCAGTCTACTGAAAACCTTAGTAATTGCAAGCAAGAGTCCTCGCTTAGCTTGAGTAAAGTAGGTCCCCCTCGAGGAATCCCGAAAAGGCGCTCAGGTATGGTATCCCGGGTTCTTAGTTCAATTTTCCCGATGCTTAGCGGGTACTGACAAGTTCTCGGGCTCCAAGGCCCCAGCGAGGCCACCAGCAGGGTCACGGCAAAACGGGGGCGCCACCACGAATATTCGGCAGATGGCTGTAAAGACCTGGTCAAAGCACAGTCTGCTAAATATATCAACAAGGCTAAGCAAGAGTTCTCTCCGGACCTTCGCTCAATGAAGGTCGGGCCCCCCAGAGGAGTCACGAAAAAGCGCTCAGGAATTGTGGCTGGCGATTACTTGCCGGGAGAAGACGTCCCTGGACTTCGTAGCGGTAGGTTTCTACTTCTCAACGGGCGCGTCAGGCTGGACGGTGCTGAAAACTGTTTCCTTTTAAGAATCCACAGAGACCGTCCTCGAGTTGAAGCAGAAATGGCAGTCCGAAGAACCGACAAATGGCTGTGATGACCCAGAAGATCCCGAGACGGTCAAACCAAAGTTCGGTAAACAGGAGAAGCAAAACTTGGCAGCATCCCCCAACAAAGTCGGGCCTTCTCTGTGTGTACGCAAGGTGCAACCGGGATCTACGTTAGTCAATGATCTTAGTCTGCCTCCTCCCGGACACGTTCCAGCGCTCCGCGTCGCGCGCCATGAGCAACGACGTTCTACTTCTGCCAGCCGCTTTGAGCCGCCTCACGCTAAGCCTACGGGTCCAGCATCTCGCGACATGCACCGGGAGAGGCCGGGATTGCAACGGGGCTCGCCATCTTCTCCAACAGCCCAGTCCAAGGGTACCAACGCAGTTGCGGAAGCTGATCAGCTTCAACCAGAACACTCGAAGGATCCAAATTGTAGTGGCATTGTGAGTGCATTTCGTCCAGCCCACTGGAAAATCTTGATCCTTCTTGCGCAGCTCGACCTCCCTCAACTCCTTGCTAAAGTTGAAGAGATAAAACGACTCCAGTGCGCAATCAGCATTAATTCCAATGCTGCGATGAGCCTTAGTATAGGGGTAATTGAAACCCTCAATGTTATTCAAAAGGACTCGCAGCAGCATGGTTGTTGAAAGGTACTGAGCATGTTAAAGGTTCGGGAGGGAAGGAGGGCAGATTGTGCGATCTGGTGCAACGCATGTATATATACACTGCAAGCAATAGATACTAGAACTAAGTATACTAGTCGATCCCGTCATCCGTTGAAATCGCAGACTCCATTCTCAAAGTCTAAATGTCTAGTTTGTATTCATTGATGGAAGCGGGGCAGAAGTGCGTCTTGGTTTTATCCTGCTTGTTCTTTTGGTTCGACGCATACACCTTGATTAGGGTTCCACCGTTCTTGCAAAGAATACAGGACCCACGTGCCGCCCGAGGCGGCTCGCTCGAGGGTTGCCGGTCTGTGGAGATATGAAGTGCTGACGTATGGTTATTGCGCGCTCCTGCTTTACAGCCGGTGACAGGACCAAATGGACCTGGATGCGACCATCCAGACCTTTGAGTGTGGTCTGAGGAAGACCACTGGATGCTGGGAGAAATGTGAACGGTCTCATTGTGTCACAAGACAGCAAATGGGTGGAATGATTATGTGGAACACACGGAACGCGGCGAAAAGGATTCCAGTCGACTTTAAAGCTTAAGCCCAGCCGACGGGACAAAAATCGTGACGGGACCTCACGACGTGATGGCTGTCTGGTCGTTTCCTGAAATCAGGCGATTTCCTGTGCCTTTGATGAGCACTTAGGATCGCGCGTGTGTTCGCATTTTTACAACGTGGCACACGCAAATTGCGCAATGGAAGGCAACTATTTATCCTGTCTTTCAATGGTGTCATCCATTATGCCAAAAGACTCGGACAGAATCAATTTTTGGTGTATCGCGGCGCTACTTTGACTTCTACCTGTTATGCTGGTATGTTCCTAGCCTAAGCACGCTCCTCATCCTTCACGCTCTCCCAAGGCTCAAGCAGCCGAGGTACAACAACATCAAGATTTCCTCCAATGCCTGCGACCCAACCTCGTCGCAGCATCCGCAGTACGGGGCAATCGTCTCCAGTGCACCCCAGCTGGTCAATCCTAGGGCAGTGCTACATGAGCATCAACTGTCCTGCATTTAGTGGTGGTGATTTCACTGTCCTCCCGCTCCCCGCTACCATCGCCATTCGGTGCCAACACGTACGATTTACCTTCGAGGCCCCCCGATATTATACCCCTGACTCGTACGCACACAGCAACCGTTCAAGTTCCCAACATTGCTCGGCGCGATCAGGTTTTCGAGTGTCGTGAAACAGGATAAAACGAAACGGATATAACCATGACTCACCTATGCCGTATGTGTAAACTGAGTCCTTCATTAATTATACAGTTCTCCCTTGTCGGTGATGCCATACTGTATCAATCCTCAGTCTTGACAAGGATTTGTTATAAGAAACGTTGGATTTGAAATGACCCGTCCCTCTGCATTATTGATCCGATGTCGCTGATTTATTCGCCTTAGCTGCAGTGATTTAATCAGGACAGCCATCTTTAAAGACTGGAATACTTTGGTTTAGCGAGTATGTCCATTGTTTCTCTTTGAAACTCGTGACCACCTTTAGTAACTCAGACGCTGATGAAAACGACGGATGACGTAGTGTAGTCGGTCAGCGGCCCCGCGATGAGGCGGCCCTTGTTTACAATGACATGCACCACACAGGCTGGTCACCAGACTACCTTCAAGTAATCCGTCGTCCGAAGTCGTGACAGGGATGTTGTTACTAATAGTGTTCAATTTCTTTGACGTACAACCTTCCGTCTTTGAGAATCCCCTTTGAAAGTCTAGTAAGACGAAGCTAGTTACTTCGCACCCTCTTCCTTGACTCTGATGGCGCCTCCGACGACCTCAATGAGTCAACGACCTTGCCAAGGCGCATTAGGAGGCCCTTCTTCCTTTTCGCGATGAGCCAGATCAACTAACGCCTTTGCCACAACAATTTCGAAACTTTCATTGGCCGTTTCGTCCCTCAGTACTCAGTGCTGAGGCATAACGTAGAAGGCCTCCTCGGATCCGACATCAAATACGCGAGGATTTGTCTTAGGCAATCAGAATGGTTAATGAACTTCTATTTTACCTTGTCCGCCTCAATTGATCTCTTGCCAACTTGGAGCTTATACACGTTCCAGAGGAACGAGACCGTGGCGATGTTCTGAACAGCGGTGAAAATGAGGACGACGAAGAAGAACAATGTTGCCCCGGATGTCCGTTGCCATTCGTTCCGGTCATAATTTTCGTAAACCCTCAATCATATCACGCGTTCCAACTCGACTCACAACTGCCGCAGCCCTCATTTTTGATGTGACATTCTATTAGCACCTCGTTGGGCCCGTACCCCGCCATGGAGCATGGAGCAATGGCTTCAGTGGACGACCGAAACCACCTTCGCATTTTAGGTTACACCGAAGCACGTCTGAATATTTGACACCCTTCTATATTCAGAGATCGTTCTGATTCGTCACTCAGGCCGAGTCTGAGATCGCCGTCATCTCGATGTACGATCTGTTTCGTATCCGGTATAAATTATGCTACTGACATGGAACACACACACTTCCGGAAGAAATCGATTTGGATCCTGCCGACACAGTGACCACCCTCCAGGGTGAGATATCTGCAATATCCATTTCAAACCTTGCCTCCTTCTTTTGTTCGATTGTACAAAGTGACAACATGAA
This sequence comes from Leccinum rimulosum, assembly GCA_038091395.1. Taxonomy (NCBI): domain Eukaryota; kingdom Fungi; phylum Basidiomycota; class Agaricomycetes; order Boletales; family Boletaceae; genus Leccinum; species Leccinum rimulosum. Next base: position 6,295 of record JBBPOJ010000883.1, read on the forward strand.
TATTAGATAGTGGCGAAAGAGCCTATCAGTGAATTTACAATGTTTTGATCCCTAATTATGGCATGACTAGCCCGGGCCAATGACTAGTTATAGCGCGCGCACTTTTTTCGTCACAGACAATGTCCCCGAAAGGCAACCTACACGACGTTGTCGAGTTCACCCGGATCAGGAAAATTAATGACTGCCATGGTCCGACACCTCAGTTTCAAATTAGTGACTCACCACCCTCACGCAATCACGTACTACAACAACAACGGCGCACGCACCAGCCAATCCCACACCATTTATTCACGCACATGTCTGCACGCTGTGCAGAATCATCGAAAGCCACTACTATTATGTCTTTTCCGCCCGCCTCCAAGACCTCGCAGGTTGGCACCACAGGCATCAAATTACCTCATCTCGCACGGCTACAGGGTGGAAGCGACTGTCAGAGGTCATCATGCAAACTTGGCAAAGTAGTACGGGATCGGACAAGTATTGCGATGTCCTTCGAGGTGATTTACTTGAATGGAATCATGTGATGAACCATAACTTCTCTTGCCAGTCCACATAGTGTCCCGAACCGCAGATCTGAGTCCGGAGCTTGCTGCTCATTGGAAATATCGATGATAAGGCGGTTCGTTGACGGCGTTTGGGAGATGCTCCAGAGCGTTCGATACTTAGAAGAACCGCGGCGATTAGGAATGGAGATTCGGACAAACACTGTCTGTGGTAAGCCAATGAACTTGATCACGGCACTGCGTATCCCGGAAAGTACTCAAAATCCCGCTTCGATTTTCACAAAGACCGTTCGAAGCCGCGGCATTAGGACATGCGGTGTACTTGCGTTGACATGATCGTAGAGGCACCGATGATGGCCGTCTCTGCACAGCAAACCAGCCTCCGCCCGTGGAGGCGCCTTTCGAGTCATCGACCACTTTTCTATGCGAGATGCACGGACTCCCGGCGGGTATTCTCATTTATTTGCAATATTTCATTTTGGCTAAAAGGGTCCCAGTGACCAACGCTACCAGGTGAAATGTGATTACATGAACATTGTTGTACCTTATGATTCGATGTGTCTCTGTGTGCCCATGTACTCCTTTCCCTATCAGTGCTACGAAACGTTACGACTGACCTTTACAATATTAATGCATGTACTTAACAATCTGCGATGATTGGCGGCACGAGATTAACACTACCTGCTTTTGGACACAGCTTGGTAACAGGGTTCTGACACAACTTCGATCTTAACATAATGAACACCTCACCAAGAACGTCCATGAATCCAAACAGGTAGCAACAGTAAGAATTTTTAAAGCTCAACCCCACAGATTCACTCCGGCTCTAAGTTGTTTCTCTTGACCGCCCTGCGTCGCCATCTTACCCTTGGTCACCATGAAATCCAAGCTTGGTAAGTGTGTAGCACTCATGTGCCTCAGTTCAGTGTGCTAATCGATGTAGAACTCGTCAACGAGATGCTCTCCCATTTGGTACTGTGTACTGAGGCTTCTACGCAGCTTGCACTTCGGGTCAGGCGTGACTCCGAGTCGGATAGCGATCTCATTGGTGAAATCTCCCTTTTTTTGTTTGAGAGAAAATCATATTTCATCGCTCATATCTATCTCTGACAGAAATCTCTTCCGAGTCGTTCGGTTCTAGGGACAGCAGCATCTGTTCAGACGACGAGTCAGTGCAAGAGGATGGAAATGGAACATCTAAGGATCCAGCTGGAATCCCTCTACTTGCGCTACATTCAATGGCTGCCGCTTTGCCAGTCACCGACGTTGTCATTGAACATGGCAGATCAGCCCCCCCTCCAACGCCTGTTTCAAGTCCTATTTTTGCTTCGCTGCTTGTTCTGGACACGCCGGCTCAACCGGTGCCCAGCAGTATCCACCCTATTATTAAAATTGACCCCACTGGACCCCACAGCTCTTTTGTTCCGGGTAGTGTTGGTCCCGATGGTCGTATTCAGACAAAGTACAATGATTTTATCTACGATTTGCCTGCTGAACCCACGAACGGCCAACTTTATCTTGTTACTCGCGGACGCCGAGTGGGCATCTTCATCACATGGTTTGTATCACATCCTACATATTCCCTAAAATGTGCCAGTGACGTCTTCGCAGGCTCCACACATCTCCGTATGTCAACCGTGTGAGCGGCGCCGTTTACGCAAAAGTGCCTTCTCTGGACGAGGGCATCGCGCTCATGATGGAGGCCATTGAACTTGGAGAAGCACGGTGGTTGGCATAGTATATTTTATTCCCCTTTACGGTGTCCTACTTCGTATCATGACGTTGTGTCTGTCTGGACCGATCGAATAAAATCTCGACCTGCATCATTGCAGGCTGCATGCCACCGACTCTTTGTCCGACTGGTCTCCTCGTTGAGAATGGCATGTTGTGGGCAGATTGGTCCTGCGAAGGGGCTGAGAGCCGGAAGGTAACCGTTCCGGATCTCAGATGGAATTCGAAAATCGGTCCCTGCATTCTGATTGGCTGAAGTCGGTTGGGCGAACGCTAGCAGGTGCCTGGAGTCCGCGATTTTACCCTTTTTCGGCAAGCGTCGAAGTTTCTGCACCGTTTCCACTGAGTTTGTGTCTAACAGACATGCAATCCTTCTGACCATGATCAGAGGCATCAACGCATAGATCAATCAACGTGAAGTGGAAGATGGGACTGAAATTTGTCGAATTGGATCCTTGGGCTGGAAACGGTAGTGCTGCGTAGATGCAAGAGTTGAGGTACGTACGTGCGCCTATACTGGGCAGTAATATAATCGCCGTAGTGTACGTTCAAGGCAGAGAGCGGAAATAGGATGAATTGTCCATGGCAGGTTTACATACATATATGCGTGCTACGGTAAATTGTGACACGGCGGGAGACCCCTAATTTTTCCCCAAGACCCTTTGTGCACCATAGGGCAATAAGTGTGGACGGATTCGCAGAACTTGAGCCACTCATCTGGCCAACTGTCCTTGGCTTTCGCAAGAACTTCTTCTGCTCGCTGATTTAAGGACCGGAAGTATTCGTTAGCGGCTAAGTCGATATGCATGAAGATGGGTTGGTAGTTGCCCTGCGACCATTCTTCGAGGGATTGAATGATCTGCAATCATTGGGTGTAATCAGCACGTTAGAATGTAAATAAATGAAGCGTGCACACGTACCAGCGCGATGGCTCGTGCAGCATCGGTGATAGAGAATCCACCAGGTGGGGTTTGGTCGAACGGATTTGGACCCCCTCCACCAAACAGCAGAGCGCGCAGGACCTGAGTGAAAACGTCATCCCCAAATCTTCCACCTGGGTTTATGGGCTAAATGTACAGTTGAAATGATGAAGCATGTTATGGACCGAGGGAGACCTCACCACTTGTGCATATGGACAATCCTCTAACAATGATCGTGCTCTGAGAGCTGCCGCGGGTCCGAGACCAGCAGAACAGATGCTGTATTCAGAGATCGCCAGTACACGGGCAGTGTCTAGCGCATGTGCCTCGTACTTCGAACAAGGCAGGAAATGAGATTGTTGTAGGAGCGGCTGCCAACGATCATCACAGGAACGAAGGCCGAAGACTGTATGAAGGACCTGGCTGATTGCACCCATTTTCTTGGCTTCCGTAAGGTCAATTCCTAATGAGCGCGGGATGTTCGTTACGATTAACCCATAATGTTTTTGGCCGGTGTAGAAGCGATGTTGCCCCTGTCGGTCTACCAGGGAGTCCTCTTGTGGTCCAGGAGAACAAAGATCCGGGAAGTACTGCCTAAAAAAGGCAGTGTAGAGTTGACGAATCAGCCGAATGGAAATGTCAACCTTCAATCCTTTCGTGAGCTTCCGTAACATCTGAGGGATCTCATCAGTGCAGAAATGAGATCTACCAGTCTTGAGAATCGTCTGGCAGAAGATATAGACAGTTTGGGGGACGACTTCCTTTCTGAGATAGGTGAGAATTTCAATGACGACTGGCCGCAAGACTCCTAGATAAAATAGTAGCAACGAGGACAACGCGGGAGGTAAAAACCATAAACAATGTTGCCTGAACCGGCCAGATTGCTTGGCAGCCGGGTTTGCGATAGCCAGGTTTCCATCGATCAAGAAAAGACCACGGCTGGAACCAGTCTGAGGACACCGGGCATATTGAAGTGAAGCAAACTGAAATGCTCGTGGAGGAATGCCGCACGTGAGGGAAACAGCAGCTAGAAAGCATGAAAGTATGCCATCATTGTACCCCAACCATGAATAAAGACGTTTATTATCCCCCGATGTCTGAAGAAGTGATCGAGTTATTTGAATGATAGCTGGTTGAAGAAGATCGCTATTCTGCTGGAAGATGGATGCCGGATTGCCGAGATCATCTGAGAACTGGGAAAGATCGGGGAACGAGGTAAATTGATTAATACAGTCTTCTGGCAGGGAGCGGCGCAACAAAAGCTCAAGTTCGATGATGATCCGACGAGCTTCTTGTCCAATGTCTGCCAAGTTGATTCGGTGGCTCTCTCCAGCAGCATCAATGACAGTGGTCGTTCCATCAGGGTGGAACTCATGCCCTATGGAAGCGCTCTCTGCATAAGCGGTAGGCCCAGTTTGAAACCAGACATGCTTGAAGCGGTCATAAGGAGTAAAATAATCGTGGCCCGGAACGGTTCGGAGCCATTTCTCCTTCTCCATGTGAATCACCCTATAGTACGTGTCGTTAGTCCTTAGAGCGAGAACAGGTAAAAATAAGGAGTGATTACTTCAAGATGCTACTCTGTTCGCCACCTTCTAGCACAACTGACCGCTCTTCTTCCTCCAATTCTTCTTCTTCCAGTTCTTCTTCATCCTCTTCGTCTCCTTCTTCATTATCGTGACCAAGAGCTACAATGGAGCGGCTACCTTGTGGAGTGGCTATTACGACCTCTTCGCCATCATGACACTCTTCGCTGCTGTACAACACAGGCGAGCTAGACTCCAACCGAGCTATCTGGGCCACGATAGAGAAGAACCAGTACTGTAGGATAGCACAATCGCGTGTAAGCTGATTAGCGGGCTGAAATTGCAAATCTCCTTCCGGAGAGAATCTGAGTGAAATGAGGAAAAGGGATTGATCGGTGGGGCACTCCATCTTGCCTGCGCCGCAAATGCTGTGGTGGACAAGTGAAACGAGTAAATCATGGACAAGTGAATGTAGGACATCGTCACGGCCATCTTGATCACTTCCTTTAGTGAGAAAATCGAACAACTTGCTAGTCGCCTGCGACTGCTGCTCACTGCACGCAATAGAAAAGTCACCAAGGTACGTTTTATATTGCTGACTTTTGAGGCGAGAGAAGTAACGAAAACGGAGCAGGAGCCGGAGAGTTCTTGACATCACCACGCGATAACGGGTATACGTGTTCGGTGCCAGTTTCCGGAAATGAGCCTTCGTGCTTGAAGAGGGAAATGAGTTGTGATGAGACTGACGTAATACGGTCAACCACTCACCCAGCAGTGATTGCTCTGCGAACAGATGGATGGCGGCTTTCGAGGAAGGTATTAGCGTCCTTGAGATACTCGATCAAAATTTTATCCACTTCGCCCATTCTCCTTTCCAAAGTAGCACGTCTTTCGGGGAAAGACGCGAGATCTTTTTCAGTAGGCACTCCTATCCCTACCAATTCCATTAGCCAGCGCACGTCGGCACTCCCAAGGCTTTGCAGATACTGTGGCCATCCAATTGCAGCTAGGTGGGGAGCACCGATCGGTAGATGCGGTCGGGTAGAAGGAATTGTAGCTCGAGCAGGCGTCAAGCTAGAGTTTGTAGGAGTCCAGCCACGGGGAAGAAGAATCACCTTGTCGCTCAGTTCAGAACGACCCCCATGAGGTCCCAGAACACCCAGCCTGTAAGGTCTCATGATATAGCGAGGTTCCATCAACGGTTTCTGTGGACGATCTACATCCTCGTGTGTCTCCCTGTGGTGTTGGATCAACGATTTCCAGCCAAACCATCGAGGAACTGGGCAGACAGGACATTGATAACATTGGGTCGGGGTTAAGCCAGGGATGACGTCGGAGACAGCCTGAGGAAGATCAAAGGTACTGAGCCCCTTTGGCACACCATGTGCCATAAGTAGATGGGATAAAATTGCCTCATACGTCTCAACCTTCCGTGGTCCAGTGATATCGAGGTCGCCAGAATGTTTCTTGGAGAGCATGTGATGGAGGAGGTGTCCCGGGGGGTATATAAGTCCGCATCTTTCGCATACGAATCCATAGGGACCAAAATACATCCGGAGCTTGTAGAGAATGGAGCATTGGGTAATGGGGACCGATGGACAACCCTTCGAGGGATCGATATGCGACTTCTCTTGGCAGTGAGGGACTAAACAACTGGAAATAAGGGATGGATTGGGAGAAGGCAAGCGCGTCACAGCTGGGTAACCAGTACTGCCTCTTGGAGCGTTCAACCGTATTTTCTTCCTGCGGGAAGCTGGCTTCGAGCCTGAGCTTTTTCGGGTTCGTTTCTTAGTGAATGAACGAAGTGAGGAGTCTGCCACCGAATCCGTGTCAGATCCAAGATAGTTTGAACTCCCAGAAAGACTGTATTCCGTTTCCGCGTCGTCCGAGGACGGGTGGGGAGAAAATGAACCTGTCCCGGGCATGTCTTAGTCTCGTCGAAGGAAGGTGATCGTTTGAATGGGAGCACTCGGGGACGTACCTGCACCCGAACCTGCCTCCTGGGGCGACGAGAATGCACAGCCAGAGAGAGTTACCAGATCCGCGGGTGAGAGGGCGGAGTAACCGGAGCGGATGACTGGATCGAGCGTAGGGATGAGAATGTGATGCATCGATACTGTGGATCGAAACTGGGAAGACATGTTTGCCGGAGGTATACAAAGGATGAGGGAAAAATACACCTGGACACAAACTGTAAACAAAGGCGAGTGAACGAGCACTCGGCTATTCAAATCTGCAAAAGAGCTGAAATGAATCCATAATCAGCGAGGTCATCTTTCAGATAGATTCTGTGTCGGTTGCGCGAGAGCCGATTGGACGGACGCAGGGATTGCGGACTTTGACTGGCGACAGGCCAAGCCCAGTGGATCGGAACGTACAGGTCATGACACAATCAACGAAAAAAAATAGGAATAGGAATAAGCGGGCCCAGATTCGTTATCGGCAAAGACTTGATACCGTCGGCGGCAATGCGCACTCCGTTATCCGAGGGATCGGTTCGCCCTCCCCGATGGAGCGGAATACCACTGAATCGTAGGATTCGTCGCGCTGCTCACCTGCCAAAAACCAAAAACAACTTGACTCAAAGCCAATTTCTGGCAACCAATGCCCGGTGTCGTAAAGAGAAGAGGTTGTTTAGGTATGCGCTTCGCCAGAACGAGTACGTGGCTCCGCTCGTCCACTGCAACAACAATCAGAAAGGATTGGGCGAAATGTGGTATCGACGCACTTCTCGGCTGAATATAGCCTTCAGAGCCAATGTAACTGGGAGAGTGTTAGTACTTGCGATGCGGAGCGCAATCGAAACGCACGCAAGAGAACCTTGATGACTGTACTCGAATGGGTTGGACTTGAGAGTAACCGAATTCGGAATGACACCTTTGACCACTATTCCTGTCATGATATCAACCTTGCTCTCCTTGAAAGTCTTTTCGGTTGTAGCTCTTTGCTGAAGGACGGAAGGACATTAGGGACCGCTTCGACGAGGGTGAGACGTATGTAGGGGCGAAGTTCTGGGTACCAGTTCTCGAGGTCTTCCTATTAAGGACGACGATGTGAAGTAGTAAGATGACTGACCTCCAGGAATTCGTGCAGTCACTCGCCTGGTCATTGCAGCGATCCTCAACTGCTCTCGTCTCACGATGGTGTCATCGTGACTGTCTCAAGGTATCCACCAAGAAGTTGCTTTCGAAAAATTTGGCGCATTCACAGCAACAAGAGGGCATCCCAGCCTTCGCTGGGTCTCATTCTGGGACACCACGAACGCGTCAACAGATTAGGATCGTCGTCCGGTAGCCCCATCCCATCTTGTCATCGTGATTTCTGCACACACGACAACTCACAGCTCAGAACATTTGTCGTGTCTTTCCCGCACCTTACTGCGACGATGTGAGTAACCGTACTCCTGCGGGATCACATCCTTACCAGTTTGTCCTTAGCTACCACACGTTTTCTGGACTTGAGCGAAGTACCCGATAGAAAACACGATCTCGTTGATATGTTCCAGTCCCTACATGCACAGAAATGTCGTTAAAGTACGCCTGTTTACTATATGACTCTACTCTGCTGATATCCATTTCCGCCAGGGGTAGACACTTATCGTGAATCTCGAGAAAGCTCTTCAAGGACTCCGAAAATAATTCGTTACGTCCAAGGAGGGAAAAGATAGCTTCGTGTCTCTTCGCGCTTGAGATGAAAGTTCATGTGAGTTCTGGTTGCCGTTGAGAGCCCAGTTTATTGGATCACAAAATTATCCCTCGAGATTAATATAGGAACTCCGTTGCGCACTTTCCGCCTCTCGAAAAAGAGTCAATGATGTGATCGAGACCATTGAGTCAGTACGCGCAGACCTGGATGTGCAGCAAGTGCGTTTGTCGTCATCCCAACTTACGACTCCCTCTGATGTTTTCTGCAGTCATCGCACGGAAAATAGCTGACCACAAGCGAATTATCTGAGGACTACGTGAACAACTTTCTGTATCACAAGATGTATACTTTGCAGATGTCAAGTTGTCACGTATGCCGGGCGATCCGCAAGGTTATCAAAACCAACGATCGATTCACGGAGGCGATCGAATGTTTCTGAAAGATGAAGGACGAGCTATCGCAGGAGATGAATGCTTCAGATCAACCATCACGATGGGTCAGAGTGAGTAGCTGCAAGAACGACGTTGGTGATCGAATTGCATTCGTCCCCTTCTGATTTCTCCTCGATAGACACATCGAGACAGATAGCTTCATCAAACTCGGTTTCAGGAGGAGACGCCGTGAACGGAACTAATGGATTGTATTCGTACAGTCAACGTTCTGTAGTCGTGCATTGTCGGCCTTGGACTACTGAACGGTGTTCTTCGTCATTTACCCCCTCAGACCGCATCCCACCTTTCGAGCGACCTTCGAGTACTTCTTTTCGTGACTATGTATATGGTCTAGGTTTGTGTTTACTACTTCTTTCCACTTTTCCCTCTCGTCGAACCGTATCGACTATCAAGAGTTCTTCACGAACGACAGCGAAATGCTTGAGAAAACTTTGTCTTATCCTTGCAACTGCACCTCGAGATCAAGCCACCAGACGCTGTTGCCTTCAGTTGCACGCTCTCCCTTGTCCGGCGGTGGCAAGGACGATGACACTTTCCCCTGCTTAGAGTACGATCTGTTGTGATATACAATCTTCGGTTCGACTGAGTATATACGTGTTGCTCTACTCGTCATCGAAACGAGAAACTGCATGGACATGATGGAATTAACGACAAAGTACGTTCCTGTGAGCGCATACACGTGAGGTGAGCACGAAAGAGCACTTCGTCAAGCACCCCAAATCCAGATACTGCACATCAACTGTCCGTATGCTCTCCTTCAACTCCCCAAAATTTGTCGGAATCTGAACCTGTACCAATATGTCGGCCATGACACGCTTTTGCTATATACGATGGTCCTCTTTTCTCTTTTAAATCATGCAAGTTCAGATCGAACAGATCAACTCGATCGACCCCGAGTTCGCGCCTGCGACCGGTACCCCCGAGACTGAAGGTACGTGCATGATTGTCCCCGATGTGTTATCGAGGTCGTGTCCGCACCATGCCCGAAGTTGAAACTCCGCTTCGATTGCCCGGCCTCCCCGGATACAGGCGGCCGATCGATGATCAAGCCCGGTCGCTTGTTAAGCCGTAGGGCTCGACCGGTTAGCAAATAAATCGAAGATGGCCCGCGGAAGAGAAGGGAAGAGAAGGGCGCGGAGATCGTGCTTTCGAGGAAGACGGGGCCGTTCGAGGGTTCGAAAGGAAATAACGAAGGTGCGATTGCGCCGGGCCCATCACTGAATTGTCAGCCCGTTTCCATGGCAATTTACTGCGATAAGCAAAGACCCGGGCACGCAACTCTGCGGAGAAGTGAATAAGCCTGAGCTCCAAGTTGGCAAGAGATTAATTGAGGCGGACAAGGTGAAATAGAAGTTCATTAACCATTCTTATTGCCTAAGACAAATCCTCGCGTATTTGATGTTGGATCCGAGGAGGCCTTCTACGTTATGCCTCAGCACTGAGTACTGAGGGACGAAACGGCCAATGGAAATTTCGAAATTGTTGTGGCAAAGGCGTTAGTTGATCTTGCTCATCGCGAAAAGGAGGAAGGACCTCCTAACGCGCCTTGGCAAGGTCGTTGACTCATTGGGGTCGTCGGAGGCGCCATCGGAGTCGAGGAAGAGGGTGCGAAGTAACTAGCAGCTTCGTTTTACTAAACTGGGATTCTCAAAGAAGGAAGGTTGTACCCCGATATCCATAGCCTGAGGAACAAACTCACCACGTAAATCGCCGACGGCGGTCCCACGGAATTTCCAAGTCAGAAGTTTCCTATATTGAGAATGACTGCGACGGCGAGCGATATGGCGCTTGGCCAATTGGATGGCTCGAGCGCCAGCGTGAGTTGCTCAAAACGATTGGTGTCACAGGAGGAGAGGCTGATGGTACCGGCGATCATAAGTCTGCCAGTGGCATTGTGTAGGACTCATTTGAGTATGTTACTGGTATAATCACAGAGGGATTTTCGAATCCAACATCGAGACAGATATCAAGGTGGTCATGTCAGTGGGGGCTTGACGATAGTAGCCTCTTACTGTGCTGCTACTGTAACAGCCAGTTGGCAGTCCAGCCTGGGGCCACCTTTCGGCTTGCTGGCTCAGTGGGCACTATCAAGGGCTGCATGTTATTAGATTTGAGAAAGTAGCGACTGAGTCACGGTCGGGACTTCAATCACTGGCAAGTGTAGCACTTTCAAGTTCTTGGCACTTTCAATTTCAAATTTCAGCGCTCAATCGCGAGTTCCCGCTGTCCTAGTTCTCGAAGAATTTGAGATTCACGCTATTCTCTTGGTCTTGGAAAAACACCTACTCGCTCTCCACTGGTAACAAAGCGGTCGCGGACTTCATCGTCATGTTCCCTCTCAAAACAAAATCGCAGCCCTGGCCTCTTCCTTCCTTTCCATCGCACTCGGAAGCAGTATTTTCTCCTCCCCATTCACCCTGGTTCAATGAAGGGTCTGGTGATTGTGAAGGTTCAGAACTTGCACGTGAATCGGACGAGGATGATCCGGAATCATTCTTATTGAATCCATCGAGGAGAAGGCGAGTGGAGGAAGCCTCAGCTGCAAGGGGATCATCACCGAAGAAAATATTAGGATTCACAACATCCGAAAAAAACCACGGGTACCCATATAACACTCCTCTCAGTGCTTCGCTCAGTCAATCACCTTATTGTGAGGAGAGCCTGCACGTTGACCTGTTGAATGGACGTCCTTCGTTAACCATAACTCACTGTCCTATCTTGCACAAGCTCCAGATGCACTTCGGACCCCATGGCTTCGTGTGCGAAAAATGCGGCCTGCTGTACCCTCCCAGATATCTTGATGCACACATACGATCAAAGCATCACGCTAATGACCTTGAAGTACCTTCTTCTAGAAATCAGAGGCAGCAATTCTACCGCATAATCATCACTCATCTTCTCACTTCTCACGGGGTACGGGAGGATACCGTCTTTAACCCCCCGGAAACCATTTCCGACACCATTCCCGGCCTGATTCCAATTCTGTGCTATAAATGTCCTGCGTGCCCGACACCCCGCTGGTTACAGTGGAAATCCCTAGGTGTTCATTATCTTGAAGAACATAAGCCTGCGCGGCGGCCAGATAAGGACACGATGAAGCCTAGATATATCATCAGACCGTATAGAGTGGGGTCTCGAGAAGGAGCTGGAGGTCGCTCTGATCTCAGCAATGCTGTGATCCTGCTTCCGGAAGAGTGGACTCCCAAGAAAAAGAGCGTTACTGGACTCGATAGTATTGCCTCTGGTAGGGTTTCGTTTTCTGATGGTGCGCCTCGGCAGTACTAATAGCTTCCTCTGGCTCAAAGGGTCTAACGAAGTCACTAGCAAAATTGAGGGTAAGCGGAAGCGCCGGTCGGGAGAGTCAAGCGATCGCGACGTTTTAGAAAGTCTAGTTGAAGAAGTGTCTGGTGAAAAACTCATCAACGAAAATGCACAGACAGAGAGAAAACATCCTTCCATTCCCCACTCTAGATTGGCGGGTACCAGAAATACTATTACGATCCAAGTAGGCGATCGACGCCGGCCAAAATATCTACGGACAGTGGGCCGGACTAGTGTTGTGAGTGAGTTTTCATCCATCGCAAACGAAAAGATCTAATTCCCTCTGAAACAGCATAACCTTTCGGGCCTCCCTGCCAAGGTAGAGCAGATCATGCGTCTCCAGCGTGAAATCAACATCGATTCTGACGCTATGCTGAGGCTTTGTGCGGAGTTGATTGAGGCCATGGACTCTCCAGGTGGATTTTGAGAAAGGCATGGTCTGGCCAATCCTGAGGGCGGGTTGACGAGTCAGGACACATGCATCTGCAATGATATTACTGTCCCTGGTGCTTGACGAAGTGCTCTTTCGTGCTCACCTCACGTGTATGCACTCACAGGAACGTACTTTGTCGTTAATTCCATCATGTCCATGCAGTTTCTCGTTTCGATGACGAGTAGAGCAACACGTATATACTCAGTCGAACCGAAGATTGTATAT
>JBBPOJ010000884.1:0-19040 GCA_038091395.1 Leccinum rimulosum
CAGCGTCAACTTACGAGGGAATGCCAGTGGAAATGCCTCGAGATCAAGGTTTCGAATTGTCAGCATCATGCGGTGGCGACGATTCCAATTCTTTACAAGAAATGCAAGTATTATCTTCCAAGCTTCCTTCAATCTAACTCTCTTCGTTGCATGCGGTTTTTTGGCCACGGCCCGGGGGACTCATTGATCACTCCCGGGCCGCATAGCCGGTCTGTTGTATCAAGGATTCCAGTAATTAGAAGACATGACACACAGTTCGCACCTTCTCGCAAGTCGGAGGACTTCACTGGGGTTTCAAACGCAAACTCGTCCCACGACATGAAGCATCATAGGTGTGCAGACGCACGTATCACTTAGGATACTGAACACCTTGCCATCGTTGATCAAGGGATTTTTTCGTACCCTTACTCTCATGCAGATCCGTGGATACTCAACTGATCGCTCTGCGTTCGCCGCTCGGATAGAACCGGTGCTATTTCAACAGATACCCATCTATGTATACATGTGCATATCATCCGAAATACTTGTGGTCATATTGACAGTGCTACTTGGTTCGATGATCCCGACAGCCGCTTCGGTCTCTTTTTTTGGCCCTCCATCGATTCTGTCGATATAGCTCCACCATAAATAAGTAGCCGCAGAGCACACGTTGCTCAAAAGTACGTCACCAGAAATGACTTTTTATTACTTACATCCCTCGTGCCCCGCAATAACGCCGCGATGCAACCTTATTTTTTATCGTTCACCTTGACCTTGTGACGACTCTTGATTTACAGGGAGAAGCACAATCTTGGCCTCCGATGGCATGATGAACAGCTGGGAAAAACCGGCAGTTACGACGTTCCGAGTTGACCTTTACCTGTTTTGACCTGCGTTCAGGTATGATGTATACTTTTCGCCACCATCACTCCCTTCTTCCACTAGAAGCGTACAAGACGATGAGAAAGTGAATTTCATCACCAACAGACGAGATCATGATGATTGATCGGCAGTCAACTGTCACACCCATTCAAATATCTTTTTTCGAATGTGCCGCAGTTCCGAAACGAACACAAAACATGAACGAGTGTGTTTCGATCTAATCAGTAAGGTGAATGAATGTCGAGTAAAGACGGATCAGATAATGGCGCAACTAGCCCACAAACCTCAGTAAGCCCACGTTTGGTTAGGCTGTGTCATGGTTCACATGTACACACTGTGAGATGCCACTCGAGATCGCTTGCACTGTTAACGTTGAACTTCGCAGACGATGATCACATAGGGAGTTGTTGAGCAAGCATTCTTTGATGGAGCGATTTAGAACACTTGCCTCATGCCTTGTGACAGCATAGGCCTATTCCTGTTCGCATCCGGATACCAATCGGATCCGTTCGTCGCCGCTTCATATCATTATCAACTCGCTAACGATATCCCCCGAGGTGTCTGGATGATGATAAAGACTCATTCAATAAAAGATGATTTCGTCACTCGAACAAAAGAAAGTACGAGGCACCATCACAAAACCCTAGGAAAGATGCACAAGGCACGTGGGTGGAGGTAATCCGCTCACGAATTGTCGTCATATGGTGGTTGACCGGATATCGATCATCCACCGCCGGGGGTGTACTTGTTCGCTTTCATTTTCATACCAAAAATTAGCATCCCAGGCAAGCTACAAGTCACTTGCCAGTGGGAGCTTTTGCCGCACCGCCCCGATGCGTGCCTTGCGGCGGCACCAGGGCACCATGTCATACGCATCCAACCGAAAAATAAAATATTGACACCGGCAAGATAATTTCTACTGCGCACCTTTCAAAACGGCGGATCCATACCGTTTAGTTCCCGCGAGGCGTTTACGATACTAGACCCCAATCTAGCATTATTGTAATCATGGTCGCATATCGATGCGTCCATTGATTTGTTTGCCGCTTTGCAAGGCACTGTCGATGTTATGAAAGCTACGCATTCGAGCCGCCGCCACGCCATATGGACTCTTGACAAGCGCCCTATATATCGTCTGTTCACAGCGATGGCACACATTCGGCCGCATCATGGCAGTGCTAGGTCGCTCTGACCCCGCTGTGACCTTGCTCGCGACCGCAAAAGCACCCCGGGCGCTTGATTGCCAGCCTATCGGATGTTCTAAATTGACGGAGCAAAGTAAGGTTGTGATCATTGACTCGGAAGTATTACAATTGCCGTCAAACTGAGGCCGAGTAACTTGAGATTGAAAGGATATGTAACCAATGAGAGTTGTATACGTTAGGATCCGTACAAAGATGTATTCCCCGAACTATTCGTCCTACCTCATCTCGTGTTATCTCGCTTGACGTAGGAACACCGTCCTGCAGAGGATATAGTTACTGTGCGGAGCGCCGGACGTCGAGTGGCCGCGGCGCAATCCCGCTGCGGCTTCCGCTATAGCGATCAATGGCTACTATATATGTTAGCGTGATGTGCGTGATGTTCTGAACCGGATGATCGCACGTGCGATCACACCGATCACATAGTAGTGTGTTAGTACACATCTAGTATGGCCGCCATTGATGATGACAGTCAATCCCGAGACTTCCGCAGGCAAAGTTTTTAATAAAGCCCTAGGCCAGTAAAAGAAATCAGCGCGCTCTAAATCCGACAAAAAGAGAAAGAAAAAGAGAAGCATTAACAACGGCAGCAGGATGGTCGTTCGCTGTCAGGATTCAGCCTAAGCCTACTAGGAAAACGGCGACGTCACATCACGGGATGCGGGTCAACTGATCTTGTGATTGGCTGTGCTTCCTCGTTCGGACCTGGCGCTCAGGTTCGTTGATCTCCGCAAGCCGTGCTTCTAAAGAAAGACAAAAGGTGAACAGCCAGGGGCGCGGGGATCCGGATAGTTCGGGCTCCGTCGAGGCCACTCAGAGAGGAGAAAAAAAAAAAAAAAAAGAGGGTGCACCTCTCCATACGATCGAAACAGATATCATATGTGTAGCGAATCCGGCGGCAATCCTGCTTCACAACGCGATTGGGTTTAAGCTCCACAGGCCAGACGGCCCCAAAGTTCCTCTCCTTCACCAGCCGAGCGCGTGGTTTGTTTTGATACGGTTCGTCCACCTCGTTCTCGTAGGATGCCGTCAATGCGCACTCCAAGGGTTCCAACATGCCAGTGCGCACGCCGTAAACTATGCTCAGCAACATCAATATTGTCGTACTCGGTGTGAGACCTAGTATGACCCATTCTTCGATGCGGACGTGATCCGGTGTTCTCTCAGCATCAATCGTTCTCCACCATTTCCTGACATCGCATAGCGTGCTACTACCACAACATTCAGGGTGATACGCGAAAGAAAAAAAAAAACTAGGCTCGCCTCGGAGGGCACACGCGCTCAGTTAGTGTGCCAGTGTGCGTGGGCGAATGTTGATTCAATGGCCAGCGAGACAACTTGCGACGACCACGGCGGACGTTGAACAAGCCTGAACAAATGAGACTTGGACGAGAGAGATGGGGCCCAGACGCGACGGCAATATTGCGGGTACGGTGGACCAGTAGCACTGCTCGGTCGGACCCGCCGCCACCGGCTGGGGTCGGAAGATTGCGTTTTTTCTTCTATAGCACCCCTGTGCACTTCTTTTCCCTTCACGTATCATAATCTATCCTGTCTTTGCTCGTTTCACGTTAACCGCGAGAACTTGTCTCTCCCGCTCTTCCTCTCTCTCACCCATACCAATGAAACTCTATCATTGACCGAGAGAATCGTGGGAGTCCAACCTCAGGCTAGTACACGAGTCCGTCATGTTATCGCGATCGGCCGCAGTGTTTGGACAGTTGAGCTAGACGGCAGACATGTACAGCCGCCATTGAAGTCGATGGTAACCCGTATCTATATGATCACACGTTCATCCTTTATCCACGTGAATGCATCAACAACTTGCAGTGTAGATGGATGGAGCCATTGCGTTATATTTGATTCTTCCTTTCCTTCCCCAAAGAACTCTACAGATGATGTCACTAAGTAATATAAGAATGAGTTGTATCTACTGGGATGCGAGATGGTATTGCTGACATGCGAAAAAAGGAAACGAGATGAATGCAAGAGCATGTGTAGATGGTTTGAATAAATAAGCACATTGGAGACAAGGATGCTTGTTTTGTTTTTGCTTGGGTTAGCGAGACAGGGTACCCTCCTACGATTGAGTCGCCCTGTCGCAGCCCATGAAGGAAAACCGGAAGACGTGTGCACCATATATACACGATAAGGATGAGGACCAAGGACCCAAATTTGCCACGTGGTAATGAAGATGATTCCACAGTGAATGACACCTGATAAAGAGAGTAAATGTATACACGTAATTCCACAACAAGGCCGATGCAGGACGGAGATGAAACCCAGGAAGGAGCGAGGTAGATGGATGATGCAAGACAGGAAGAGAAACGAGCGTGAGACATGAATGCTGAACGAGTAAAGACCGGATGATTGGTTGCGGAAGGAATGGGGGGAAGGGGGTGGCGCGCGCAACTACAGCGTGCGATCAGAAGAGCTGTTACTGTAAGGACGACCGGAAACTTACTGGATACAAAATAATTATTGTCTTTTCCAGAAACCTCTGACAGTTCCGACGCGGGTACCCTTGGTAGATGCTGGCATCGGCAGCCTGGATGATGGAAGAACAGAGGCCACAACTTCCGTGGGCGGTTTTTCCAGGGTTGTAATCGCTCGTGGGATTTTTGGAGGTATACGAGCAGGTAACACAGGAAGCTTTGATGTATGAGTCCCTGGACCCGTGCTGGCAAGTGCAGGGATTTGTCGTGATTGCGTTGCAATCACGTTCGCCAGTTTGGCCGGCGGAGTGAATTTGGTCGGGGCCTGGGGTATCCTAGATTGCATAGCAGTGGGCAAAGGCAGAGAAGCATGACTGGCATAAGGGAGCCTAGACAACGTCGCCACCGTTCCCTTGGTCGCTGACATCATAGGCGCTTTGATACTTTTTGGTTTTGTTGTCAACCGAAAGATCGATTTCGACCGGGGAGCCACCGGAGCTGCAGGCGCCGAGCTTGTAGAGAGCATAGGGTCGACGCCTGCTGCAGACGCCAAAGACGTCCGCTTACTAGAGGCTGGAAGGAGGGAGATACGGGACGCGTTTGGGGTGGCAAGGGGACATGCTAAAGAACTACGGGACTCCGATGCCGACATATCTGAGATTGAGAGCTGAGAGACGCTCTGGAAAGTAGTGACCGTGGATGCTGACTGAGGGATGGGGGGCAGGGAGCCAGTCAGTAGATTCGCCCGAGATGATATTCTCGAAAGCGGGGGCTTTGGGAAAATCGAAATTTCCACTGGCATTGCATTGTCTGCTGCAAGCGGTGACATCAGAGTGGGCGATGTGGGTAAGGGAGGAACCTCTTCAAAGGAAGACATGGCAGGACGCTGCGAGCTAAAAGAGGCCCGAGAGAGGGAGAACGAGGCTCGGAGGGAAGCAAGAGAGGATTTCTTGCTCAACGACTTTCTCGGTTTGGTCTTCTCTTTGTCCTCGGCGTCGCTGTCGTTGGCCGAATCATATTCAGCCTCGTCTGCTGCTCGACTGGTCATAGCAGATGGAACGTCGCTACGACCCGGGGAAAAACGGGAAATAAGACTGATGAAGCGGGCGCGTTTCTTGGGTGCCTTCAAACTCTTGTCTTTCTTTTCCCGAATCGATTTCGGACTCAAGAGCGTGCTAGACTTGCGATCCGCGGTGGACGGAGTCAGAGACGCCGTCGTCGCGACAGACCAACGGGACTGAGTGCGGATTAAATCCGGAGCGCGGAGACACTGATTCTGATCAGGTTGCGCGGTAGGTGCCTCAAGGGTCTGAGAGGCGGTAGCCACAGACAAGATGTTTGTTATGGGCAATGAAGCATGACTGGGAGAGTATGGGAATGCGGTCTTTCGGACAGGAGAAGTTGGCTCATGGATGAGTTCCTTGAACATGGGCCGATCGTCTAGCGGGGAGGCCGGGAGGGCAATATCCTCCGGGCAGCAGCATGCTGAGAAAACGGCGCTGGTAGGGGAAGTAGCAGAACTAGCATAGGGAGTTGTGAATGAGGTCTCGCGAGACAGAGTACACGAGAAGTTCGAAAAGGTCGGGGACGGTTGGATCGAGTCCTTGTCATCCAAGATGGGAGGTAGCAACTGAACGTCCTGGTCCTGCGAATGCATGGGACAAGAGTCTCCACGCTTGTGGAGGTACGCGTCGAGGATGGGACGCTCGTGGCGGAGAACGAGATCATGCTGAAACTCGCCGTGGACGATGACGGACACGGGAAGAGGGGGAGGGATCTCTTGAGGCTGGCTCTGATCTGACGAGAGGGTGCTCGTGAAGGAGGGCAGACGAGAGATGCAGGTGGAGGAGGAGCGGGAGCGCATTGCACGGGACGAGGTAGATTGGGTTACAGAAGAGGCAGGGGAGGGAGGGGGGGCTGGAAGGGGCTGTGGACGGTGAGGAAGCGAAAGAGAAGGGGGAGAGAAGGAAACAGACCTTGTCATAAACGGGAGGGGACGGGGAAACGGCGTCGGACTTCCAGTGAGCCATTTCCTGTACGATGAAGCGGAGAGCACGGAGACGCTCCAGTTCCTCGAAGTCGGGGTCGTAGACGGTGGAACTGTCCGGCTGGGGAAAGAAGAGTGCATCATAGGATGGGCAAGGGGAGGAAGTGCGGTCGGAGGAGAGGCGGGGAAGAAGAGGAGAGTCAGGGCGGTCTACGGAGCAGGCTCGGTGTGCGCCGAGGGAGGAGGAGGGTGACGGGGAGGGAGGACGGGAGGACGCAAAAGGAAAGTCCGAGTGTTCTGAGAGGGCAAAGTCGTACTGGTGCTCGATCCATGAGTGGACACGAGCGTTGCGATTGGTTGAAGAATCTGAGAGGAGTTGTGCGAGGAGAGCAGAGTATGCCGCGTCGTCCTCAGACATGGACGTCCGCGACCGCAACTTCGACTGCGACTGCGACAGCATCTGCGGGGGTGGGCAAGAAAAAAAAATCTGGAACGCGAGTCCATTTTATTCACACCCGAAAATCACCATCACATAATTTTCTAAACGGCGTGCGCTCAAGCGCAAATCAGCCGACCCGTTCTCTCGGTGCTCCCGTTGCTGATGTAATCAGTCCCCTCAATTATCTTTGTTGTCGCTTGTTTGTATTCCAAACCCGGCACCGACAATCGCGTTCATCGCTCCCGCGAATTTCCACGCCGCCCCTCCTCCCCGCGTTTACTGTACATACGCCAGGCTGTCACTCTCCTCAGGTGCCAGTGCCACATCTTGACATGCGTCTGATATGTCCATACATACATACATAGCCCGGGCTCTCCTTTCGTCTTGCATGACGTTGGCACCTTCTGCCACCACTAGTGCTACCCCTCCTTCTTCTTTGCCGACCCGACCCTTAAGCTTCATTTTGCCCTCCGTGAATTGATCTTCATATGCCCTCTTCCCGTTTGCCATTCCATTTCTCTCTATCCTCTTGAATATGTCGGTCGTATGTATGCTCCGGCTCCGTAACGGAGAGCCACAGTCGCTTACGACGCTCTTGCTTGAGTTCGGCACCACACGCCAACGGCAAAATTCCTTGCTCTACCTTAACTACCGTGAGACACTCTGCGCCTCCCCAGTTATAACCAAGCCGGCGCTTGGAGTCCCGGCACCTTCATCGCAATCGTTACGATTCATTCCAGCACTGACCCAACTTATCTTATTGAATGGGATGGCGTTCTCCAGCAACCAATCGGAACCTCATCTTTATTTCATCCCACCACCGTTGGACAACATTCATTTCTCGTACTCGATCGAGGAACCGTTCCGCTAATTTGTCGTTACCTCCCACACGGTTACACTTTCCATTTACATTCAGAGAACCAAATATCGCCCACGCGTGCTACCCGACACTGAGGCCGAGGCCCAATCATCCTTCACCTCTCCAAACGGTTAACGTCACCACTTCCCTGTCCCCCGTTGCCTGCCTGAGATTAGCTATTCGTTTGCTCGTCAAGGAAAGATCTAGGGACACTCCAAACTTTACCGTCGAGCCGCAAAAATGGCAGGCGGCCCCTCAGCCAAACAAGAGCACTCCAAGTGGCATGATGCGGCCATCGTCCACACAGACCCCGATCACTGGCGGTTTCCAGGAGGCTCTCCATCAAATTTTATGTCGACTTGATGCTCGTACTACAGGCAGGACTATGTCGCTCGACAACATGTGGATATGGTCGTAATGTCAGCTTCCAGGAACATTCCATCACACGTTCCTCGCCCGTTCGCAAGATCGGCAACCCATGGGACTACGACTGCAGAGCTCCAGAGTAATTGGACCAAGCGCTTGTAGTGCCTGGTCTGATAAGGAGCCATGCCTAGTAGATCCTCCAGGGGAGAGCATATCAACTACCCGATACTGCTCAGGAAGTGACAAATTCAGACAGACTTGTCACAAATCGACAACGTCTCCATTCTGTCGACGTCCCATTTCGACTGCTAGAAAAAAAAGGCCGGCGCGCTGCAGAATTTGGAACTGTTCTGCGGTGTCAAGAGCGGGCAGTGTGGAATCGTCAGCAAGCGAAAACTAATGCCCTAGAACTCTTACTGACCCCCTTCTCTGGCACAAACACCATTATAGAAGTTGGGCCCATCGAGGCCCTCAAGAAGGCGGGAGAAGCGGCGGGAGAAGCCTGCCTCACCGCCTCGCGTGGTGGCCATGCGATGCTTGAACGTGCAACTTGAAGGTTCCAATCGATTAATCCCCACAACGCGCACTGCCGGTGCCGGTTTCGACACTGTCGTTTTTGCCGGTCGTCTGACAACGTTGAGATGTCTTGTCGCTCCAAGGCTGTCCCCACATTCACAAGTACCTGTATGCGGACGGGTCTACGATGCGCAGAACCACCATGGCGTCGCAGCAGTATTCACGGTGATCGCGAAAAAGGAACTATGTATCAAAAAAAAGAAAGTTCAAACTTCGGGAAACACGTTTCCATATTTGGACATAGAATGATCCGATCGATCGGACTACTTATGCGGCTCGCCAGCGCATGGCACAAAAGAACCCGTTGCGGCTTCGGCTTCGGCTTCATGTGTGCGCTCGACGACTCGGCCAAGAACGAAAACTAGAAGCCCCAGAGTGGGCACGATGTCTGGCGCACTCTCGGCGCATGCCTTGGAAGACAATAATTTCCGCTTGTTAGCCGTCGGTGTACCAGCATTCCAAGCGGGCCCAATGATTTCCCGACATACTCTCGGAGAGTGAACCGTTGATATGACCACCCACACGAGCCTCACCGTCTCAATATTCTACCAGTCCGTGTACGCCGACGTCGTCGGTAGTGTGGTCGAAGACCAGACACGGGCGTCGGAAGAACATTGCCTCTCACCAAGCAACCAACGTCAAAATTAGAAAAAAATCCATTCATGATGGAGACCGTCGACGTCGGACGTGTGACTTGGGGCGACGTCTCCGGGCGTCTACCAGGCAGAGAATACACGACCAAACCTGCGACCCGTCGTTCGTACTGATCTGAGTATCGAAAGAAAGAAGAGTCGCTGCAGGCCGCGATGGTCGGGCGTCGGATTTGTCGCAAAACACCCGCGGATCGATTTTACACCATGGTACCGACGGCCGTATCCTTCGCGCCTTCGACGACCGTCGAACACAAGCACCGTCCTCCGCACAAAACGTTCATACTAGATGCACTCAGCCAGTACTAGTCAATCATCTATAATACTCCAGGGACACCCACTGCGTCCGTCGTTCTCGCATGCTTTAGGTTTCCCAGCGACAGAGATCCCAATGCTCGCCGTCCACGTCTAATCGCTCCGCAGCCTCCGCGCTCCCCTTCTCGTCCGCCCGCCCTGGGCCAGTCTGCCTATTGGGTCTTGAGCCATCTCAACATTTTACCCAATGGATCTTTGTTTGCTCAGCATCACTAGCCGAGCCCGCAGCGCTTCCTTTTTCAGGTTAGATACCCGTCACAGGTCCCGAACCCCATACGGTGGTGCTAGTGATACAAACCATCATGGCGGAGAGTGCCGATGGCGTCCAACCAGAAGTCGCAATGCTCAAACCCAGTAAGTATGTATCAGTCCGCCTTTCTTTGATGCTTCTATCTCCAAGCCCAGATCTCTCGTTTTCCCGTACGGCAGAGCTAACTTACTAGTTACGCGTTCAACGAAGGCGATCGTCTTTTCTGTCGCTTTGATCTCAGTCCTCTCGGACCTTGCCGCCGTTTCGGCGTTCCGTCGTTATGTACGACATGGCGACCGGTGACCTCATCTGACGAAACTCCTTGCGGAGCTGGTACTTTGAGCGATAATGGTTTTTGACGGAACTTCCGATGTGCTCGCCAGTCCGCGGGGGTGTTTGTCCGAGGACGAGCGGTTGCGAGGTATATCGATGCCTCAGTGACTTTGCTAGGACTCGGTCATGTTTTTGGCGCAGTATATGTTTCCCCATCAACATCATATCGTTGGGAAATGTGTTTCGGGACCGTAGACGAGCGCAGTTTTGCTGATGGAATATCACGCCAATTGAAACAAGACGCATGCGGATCTCCTGTTTTCGATCGTCTTCACCGAATACGTCACTGGCGACAGATTGGCTCGGGAGAACTCTTTTTTTGATTCCGAATGTATACGAGTATGTACATACATGCTCTGTTCCTACACGGACCAGTGGCGGTTCTACAACATGGTAACATTCCATCTCATCTGTCAGGTACTTTTTCTTTTCTTCATGTGCCTGTCTATGCTCCGTCACTGATATGTAGCCCGCCCTGCTTTCTCTAGACCTTGCGCTTGATCAATGGATCATCGTCATGTTCCTTCATGTCATCGCCTCGTCGCGGTCATGGCATGCTCGACTTCGTATTCAGCAGGCCTACTCCGGATGCTCTCCTCATGATCTCACCCCATGATCCGATTCGCCGTGACTCCCGGATGTCAAACAAGTGATACCACAGGACCATCCACTCGGTCCTCGGATAAGAAATGGGTCCCGACAGTGCACACCGTGAGTGTAATGATCACCTGATTGCGCCTTGAGGTGTCCTCGGACTAATAGTCGCCTTCCTTTGTAAGTTCCTACGCCGCCTGAGTGCGCCACGACGAGGCGGGGGAGGCGTCGGAGGCGTCGGACCGGTCCCTGAACCGAGTTGGCGACGGGACACGGTGCGTTGCGCGTGACAGGGAATGCCGATGACGTGGTGGCGTTTAGCGCCCGACATCCCCGTGGGGTGCATCGTGGTGCGCCACGATGCACCACACGCGTCGTCCATACGTCACATGGGTGCGTGCTGCCCTATCATGATCTACCGTTGATGCACTGACTAGCGTCGTATGTCCCCGGCGACGATGTGCATGTTATTGCCCAAGGACTCGCAGAGAGCTGACGCAAGTGCTCGGTGCGAACACGGTCTTTGTCTCGGTGATGCTGCGCCTATCGTTAAGCCTAGTATGCCCGAGCCCGTGATGCCCGTCAACGAGTACTATACTAGGGTTTGCACCATGGAGGCGAATCGCCGAACGCGTCTCCCGAGGCGTACACGGTTTCCGAGGGCAACATGGGACTGTTAGATCGATCATCCCAAAGTGTCCGTTCTTTGGTGCACGCTTCGACGTGGCGTTCATGCAATATGGCACCACGTCAACAGGGACCCTCGATGCAAGATTGACGGAGATACCAGGGCGCCTGTCTACTGGAATGACTACGCGCAACATCAATTTCCCTGTCCTTGGGAGGGAATCTGTCAACGATGAGGTTCTTGGTTCCCTGAGCGTGCCAGTGATCAACAACATCGTCTTTGAGCACGGGCCAACGGCCTTACTGGCGCAAGGTGGCGCTACTGATGCCGCAATCTGATACAGCACAATCTTGTAGGGTCTTCTTTTAAAGTTTCGTGACGAAAAGTTGACTTTTGTTCATCAAGGGTAGACAGGCTTTGATGGATGTCACTACTCACTGTTTACAAGGATTGTTAGGGTTGGGCGCCGGGTTCCAGGTGACTGATCGACGTTGGACCACTGTTCGCTGTCAAATCCGTAGACAGACAACACTCCCGGTGAATCGCATTGGTCGGCGTCCGTCTATCTAGGCGATCTGACAAGTGACACGATCCAATCACTGAAACTGCGTCTTTTGAATTGACTTGCATACCGAGAACGTCTGCCATCTGGTAAGGGTCATCACCCTGACAGGGAACTTGTTCTAAACCATATCCTGCCCGTGGGGAGATGATGAAAGTGACGACAAAGTACCCACGTACGTGAAACGCCCTGATATGATGCCTAAACGGAGTACCGACTGTTTGAGACTTGCATGATTTAGACATTTGGAAACAATGACGAGGTGGCGCACCGAGACTTGCGTGACGATTCAACTGTCTGTTTTGGGGCATATATGGCAGAAACTTGAATGTTGAGCTGATAGGCGCTGGCTCGAATGTGTGTCCCGCCAAGATGGCGGACACAGGAGCTGCAGGAGGGCCATGAACGAAAAGTAGCAGATAAGTAAGCGCTATCATTCGCAGATAAGATCGCTTCACGTATGCCACCCAACGCTTAGTATGTGGCACCCTGCTGATAACTTGAAAGGCCAAGTGCCAGCGAGGTTAGATCATTGGTCAGGGCCGTAGTGCCGACAGCTGAATGCTCCATCAAGGGTGTCAGGGATTCGAGCTCGGTGTCAGTAGCCTAGATGTCATATCCCCATGGTTTCACAAACCTTCAACCTTGCCAGTGGGGACAGATGCTACCCCCGGAATGACGAAAATATCGACAATTGGGGAAATAAGTCGAATGTTGAGTCAATATCTATTTCGAAGAGCAATTCACTCACATTGTGAAGGAAACAGGGGTATCGACGGCTTACTATCCCATAGACGGGCTATGTCCCAGACTACGATCTGGCAGTTCGGTCCGTAGTCTTCCGATGGGAAATATCTCAGCAACCTCGGAAAGCTTGGCAAAGCCTTTACAGACCGTCATGTCAACGCACTGATAGATCCATCCATACCCATCCACTGCGTTGACAAGCAAAACACAGTGACGCATTAAATCCACTGTTACCGTTGAATGTTAAGCCCGAGACTCTCATGAACGCAAGCGGCTCACAACAGAACTTGAATACGCGCCTTGCAAAGTTGTTTGTGCCAGATTGCGTCATACGGGAGATCCCGATCCCGGCATCATCATTGACACCCATTTCTAGGTTGAATGACTGCTAAATGATAGAGTCATCTGCCCGCTGGATTCCAAGCATGTTCAACGGATACGTCCCGTAAGTTGGGAGCCTGGTCAATCGTTTACCCGCCGGATTGACAAGATCAAACTCTCATTTGACGTGGGTGTCCATCACTCGAGCGAGCTGAAGCGCTGGTTCCAATGGGAAAGGATGGATGAATGGAATTGCTACAGGTCTGTATGAATTAACTCCTCAGCTAATCAGGGTACCGGCGTTTCCCTTGTATCCCCTTAGCCAGCTCTCCAAGGAGTATGGTGATTCGAGTTCGGTAGTCATTTGCAGCTATCGAGTGGGTCTTTCTATCTCGAGCGTCTTCGTCACCTTCCCGATAATTTCTTGTGTATAGGTGCGAAATGCTGCTATGGGCTTACCGGACAACGTGGGTACTAGTCCGAACCATCATTCCCACTGGTTTTGCAGATTTTTTTTTCAATCACACTTCACGGCCGCCCTCAAGTATATCTGGTTTGGCGTTGAAATGGTCGAGCAGTGCTCCCCTTCCCCGTACCATTTTCCATGGATCACCTTCCCTCCGTGCTCATCTTCACATACCCGGAACACGGCCAAGCCAACGTGAACCTTGCAACTTCATACGAGCTCGCGTTGGCTGGCGTGAACGTTCACATTGCCTCGTTCAAACCTCTCAAGGCCCGCGTCCTGCAACTCCAGGAGGTTGTTGTTCGCCATGCTTCGCGTTCGGGCTCTGGTGGCCAATCCATAGGTACCGTTACCTTCCATGAATGCAAGGGAGTCATGCCGTACTGGGAAGGTCTCGTGAAACATGGTATAAACAGTGCTACCCTCCCGCACCCTCCTGGTGTGTCGGGTGCATTGAACAGCTACTCCAATTTAGCCATCATAACATGTCCTTGGTCCTGCGAGGAGTACCTCGCGGGTATCGAGACCATGAAGGAGATTATCACGGCCATCAAACCAAATATGGTGGTGATCGACATGATGTTCTATCTCGCACGAGATGCTTGCGCACTGTTGGGTCAAAAGTTCATGGTCATATTGCCCAATTCCATCAAGGATATTGCGCCAAACGTACAACCCCACGCGGCTGCGCTTTGGAAGTATCCGGTGTCCGTTATAGATTCTGTTTCTTGACTCTTTCAACTCGGGCTAATATTTATTCCGTCCAGGATATCATCAGGATATCCATTTCCTCTCAAGTGGTGGCAGGTCCCCCTCAACATCTATCTTGTTATTCGACTTGCCGTGTATTCAGTGACTTCGCTGCACACGAAACAAATTCAAGCTTTACGCAGTTCTTTTGGGTTGGAATCTATGTTCACTGGAAAACCTTCCTCTGGAGTGCCGCACATCTGTCCCTCGCTTGCTGCAGTCGACTTCCCCTTCGCAGTCATCCCGCAGGAGTTAATCCTGTGTGGACCTATCGTCATGCCCTTTGATCCCTTGCAGGAAAGTGATCCAGCTCTGATGAAATGGTTGGACAACGGGCCAACCGTGATGATCAACCTAGGATCACACGTAGGTTCCAACGAGAAGTTTGCGAGGGAGATGGCTAGCGCAATCCGTATCGCGATAGATTACCATAATAGAAGACAATCCAAGATTCAGGTGCTCTGGAAGGCAAAGGCAAAAGGGAACATCCACGCAGTGATCGACGAAATTATTGGGAAGGAGGTGAGAGAAGGGAGAGTGAAGATTTTGGCTTGGTTGGATGCAGAGCCGGTGTCGATATTGCAACATCCAAACCTGATTTGCACGGTCCACCACGGAGGGGCGAATTCGTTCTACGAGGGGATCTGGTAGGATTTGCAATCTTCGCGGTAGACCTGCACTTAGTCTCGTCGGACAGGTCCGGCATACCACACATTGTCCTGCCTGTCTGGCTTGACACATACGAGTATGCGTCTCGTGCCGAGTTCTTGAACATTGGGATATTCGGGAGTAAAAGGGCTGCGCCGGGCGTTCAGGCAGAGGAATTTGGGGATGCGCTTGTGAGAGCAACAGGGGACGGCGAGGAAGCAGCGAAGTTCAAAAGATCTGCGAAGCATTTGAGGGAGCTTTGCAGATCGAGGGGAAACGGACGGGAGATTTCGGCAGAGGCTATCATGAATGCGGCCGGCATAAGGAAGTGAGTGAGATAGGGGTCTCGGATCGACATTTAGCACATCGTTACGGACACAAATCTAGGCCCTACTACTAATACGTTGGGGGAATACTATAGAGAAACACTGCACGTCGAAGAACGAGCTGAGTGAACTATTTAATGTGATCCGACCTAGACCCATTACATTTGAAACGTCAATATTGGTTGTAAATAGTAATTACAGTAAGCACAGAATTGCCTAGCTATCGGAAGCGTATCAGCGCAATTGGCGATGCTGGATAGTATGGTCTTTGACTTGTTGAACTTTCTCCATTGGCTCACCTCACTGAGTTCGAGCGTAAGTAATTCTGCAGACAACAACTTGAGACCATCTTGGTGGTGGCTAGCGACTCACTAGATGGATCACATCAAATTCAAGATGACCATGACGGTTTCAACCTTTGATCGGCAGCAAAACACGCTATCTCAAAGCCCCGAAGTAGCTACCCACTGTCGGTTTAAACGTTTGCGGTCGACTGTTGACTAGCGTGAAACTCGAATCGTCGACTCCGAATCAATGACATCTAGCACTGCTGGAGGATAATTCACGACCTGTCGGTCCGACTCGGTCACTGCACTCATTGAACACTAGTACTGTTTACTATGTAACAAAGCCCTATAAGTCGATTGGCTTTGTGATAAAACTCTCAAGTGTGTCAGGCTGCACCAGCGAGTCTTAAACCTTGGGTCAAGGGTTAGCCTGAATGGGTGCGCGATGGAGTAGAGGACAAGAAAGGAACCAAGTGGTCGACGATCGGGTTCGGACGTAGAGCGAGAATTCGATGACGTTCTGCAAGGACATACATATGAAGGCTTTATATACTATAGGGAGAGGATTAACTTCGAGCGAGAGACGTATCGATCTGGATTCTTGTCGCCAAATGGCGAAGAAGCTTTTGATTCGTGACCCCTTATCTCACTTCCTTATGTCGGCTGCCTTCATGATAGCCTCTGCCGAAATCTCCCGTCCGTTTCCCCTCGATCTGCAAAGCTCCCTCAAACGCTTCGCAGATCTTCTGAACTTCGCTGCTTCCTCGCCGTCCCCTGTTGCTCTCACAAGCGCATCCCCAAATTCCTCTGCCTGAACATCGGGCGCAGCCCTTTTACTCCCGAATATCCCAATGTTCAAGAACTCGGCACGGGACGCATAGTCGTACGTGTCAAACCAGACAGGGAGGATAATGTGCGGTATGCCGGACCTGTCCGACGAGACTAAGTGCAAGTCAACCACGAAGATTGCAAATCCTACCAGATCCCCTCGTAGAACGAATTCGCCCCTCCGTGGTGGACCGTGCAAATCAGATTTGGATGTTGCAATATCGACACCGGCTCTGCGTCCAACCAAGCCAAAATCTTCACTCTCCCTTCTCTGACCTCCTTCCCGATGATTTCGTCGATCACTGCCTGAATATTCCCTCTTGCCTTTGCCTTCCAGAGCACCTGAATGCTGGATTGTCTTCTATCATGGTAATCCATCGCGATACGAATTGCGCTAGCCATCTCCCTCGCAAACTTCTCGGTGGAACCTACGTGTGATCCTAGGTTGATCATCACGGTTGGTCCATTGTCCAACCATTTCATCAGAGCTGGATCACTCTCCTGCAGAGGATCAAAGGGCATGACGATAGGTCCACACAGGATTAACTCCTGCGGGATGACTGCGAAGGGGAAGTCGGTTTCGGCGAATGAGGGACAGATGTGCGGCACTCCAGAGGACATTGACATTGTTGCACCAAACATAGTTTTCAAACCGAGTGATTTGCGCAAGGATTGATATTGTCTTATGTGCAGGGAAGTCACTGAAAACAGGGCAAGTCGAATAAGAAGATAGATGTTGAGGGGAACCTGCCACCACTTGAGAGGAAATGAATATCCTGATGACATACTGGACGGCGTAAATATTAGCCAAGCCGAAAGAGTCAAGAAACAGAATCTATAACGGACACCGGATATTTCCAAAACGCAGCTGCGTAGGGTTGTGCATCTACCGCAATATCCTTGACGGAATTAGGCAATATAACCACAAACTTTTGGCCCAGCAACGTGCAGACATCTCGCACGAGATAGAACGCCATGTCGATCACCACCAAATTTGGTTTGATGGACGTGATGATCTCCTTCATGATCTCGATACCCGCGACGTATTCCTCGCCGGACCAAGGACAGGCAAAGACACCTAAATTCGAGTAACTTTCTAATGCACCCGACACTCCAGGAGGGTGCCGGATGGTATCAGGGTTTATACCATGTTTCATGAAACGTTCCGAGAGTGGCGTGATTCCCTTGCATTCACGGAAGGTAACGGAACCCATGGATTTGCCACCAGAACGCGAAGCATGGCGAACAACGAGCTCCTGGAGTTGCAGGACGCGGACTTTGAGAGATTCGAAAGAGGCAATATGAACGTTTACGCCTGCCAGCGCGAGCTCGTATGAAGTTGCAAGGTTCACGTTGGCTTGGCCGTGTTCCGGGTATGTGAAGATGAGCACGGAGGGAAGGGAAGAGTCCATGGCAAATGGTGCGGGAAGCGCGGAGCAACAAACTCGCAGCTACTCGGCCATTTAAATGCCGCACTAGATATGGTTTAGCCTGGTCGAGCTTTGAAAAGTAATTGGAAGGATAAGATGCTTACATCGCATCATCCCTTGATGGGCCGGCCCTCATAAACTCCCCCTCCAACGGGTTCAAGTCTCTTCCAAAACGAGTAACCATTATGGGAAATCTCAGCACTCTTCTTTCTCGTAGATAAGCCTGGGCTCCTCTGGACGGGGAACAATGAATGCTTCCAGTGCCTACGTTGCCTGGCGAACCCATGGCAGCTATTTCGATGACATATATATATGAAAAATTATCGCTTGAGATGGAATGACGTACTTTAATTGATAGCTGCAAACGACTATAAAACAGCTCGAATCGCTCTATTCCCCCTACTAGAGAACTTGGTAACCTGGCACCAGCACATATTGTTTCCTTGCTTCTACCGGGGACAATGACATCGTGTCATATGATGCGGTACCAATTTCCGCTCGGCTCTTCTCGGATCCAATCGAGCCCTCCATTGGCTACCTGAATGGTCTGTTGGCGAAGGACCGTGGTAGATGGTACAATAGAGCACTGGTTCGGACAGAATGAGAGTGGAAACATGGTTTTCAAAGGTCTGCCAGTGAGGGAGCGAGTCGAGAAACTCACAACATGGATCCCGGTCATCCAACTCTTAGTAGCTACATACTGTGCCACTGAGTTGCTGTTTCGGTGTAAGGAACACTCTGAGCTGACATTCGGTACACAATGTTGGCGCGTCCGTCCAGCGCTCACTGGCACAGCGATCCTGCCAACGACTTGAAATTGCGATCTCGGTGGTATTAGTCAGCTCTTGAGAATCCACGAGCCTGCCAAGACTTCAACACAAGTTGAACTTTCACACTCGCACACTATTTGGACACGCTCGACGTGTCGGCCCGGGCATCCACCGAATTGTATCGTGGAAGATGAGCTCATTTTCAAGTCTTTGAACTTGAACTCCACGCTTCAAGCCCTCTATTTGTTTTGTATATACGTAGACTCGGATACCAACTTCCGAGAATGTCACCGGAATCGAATAGATATCTTATTCCTAGGGCAACGACAGTGACAACAAAGCACCCGCGTACATGAAAGTTCCGAGGAGAACGCCACAGTGATGCCCAACGTATAGTACAACAATATTCC
>JBBPOJ010000885.1:0-19023 GCA_038091395.1 Leccinum rimulosum
ATGAAACCAATAATTGAATTGCTGGGCTTCTTTTATCGTAACACCCACCTTCTCGTAAGTGAGTATCTGGAATGTCGCCTGTAGAATCTGGTTGATCGACTCTATGCTGCCCAGGTTCAAGGACTACGAAATAACATCATCGTCGTATGCGGATTAAGTTCACTTCT
Source organism: Leccinum rimulosum (assembly GCA_038091395.1). Classification (NCBI taxonomy): domain Eukaryota; kingdom Fungi; phylum Basidiomycota; class Agaricomycetes; order Boletales; family Boletaceae; genus Leccinum; species Leccinum rimulosum. The sequence goes on from JBBPOJ010000885.1 coordinate 168, forward strand.
CGTCTCACCTTGTGTCTCGCCATTCTACGTTTCAGGTTGACAATCGGGCGAACTCCCATCTCCTTGGGGAGGAGACGGACAAAGGAGAAACCAAGTCGACGTTGTCGGAGAATTTCTTCCGCCTCTTGCTGTCAAAAATAAACCGTTAGTATATCCCAGCGCGAAATAGATCAGAAACCTTTTCTATTTCTCTAAACGTTTTCTCGCTGAGTTGATCCAGCAAAGGCGCGCAGAGAATCTCCCAGTCGTCTTGTCTGAAATACAGAACTTGGCCACGAAACGCAGAAGAATCTGTTACATAGAAAGTTGTCTGTAAAATATAAGTTTAGATTCATTCTTCTGAAACACTGGGAGCCCACGCACCTTGATCAACGGAATGACAAAGGAATCAAAATACCAAAACATGAATTCCTCCAACAACTGTCTTCGCTTCAGCGAATCCGTCACAGACACACGTCCATGATGGCACCCAGGCGCTCCAGGAAGGACAAGCCAGTCACAATCAGTAGTGCTGAAACCTTGAAGGACGTGATGGAGCGACAGAGTTTCATATCGCCGTGCCACAATGAATCCCTTGACATCTGCGGGACTTAGTAAGCACTAGTTGCAGAAGCCAGCAAAGTACATACAGCTTTGCACCAACTTGAAATTCTTCTGTGATCCCCAGAACTGCTTCGGAATGACGATCTTGGTCACGAGCATGACATAGCGGAAAACCTATGATAACCATCAGCCTCACCTTGGAGAGGTCAATTCCGTACACACCTCGACGTAGTTGCACGTGAATTCGACAAATCGAGGTTTATACATACCATACTTTCTAGCCTCGGAAACCCCCTGAGCAATGACCGAGTTTCCGTTCGAGTCTATAGATAGGTCGCCACTGTATCCTGTACGCTGAGACTTCAACTGAAGCGAATGCTCGGAAACCATTTCCTGCTTCTATCAGACACCACCTTTCCACAACTGAGGTTGTACACACCAAAATGATACTGCTATCCATCGTCTGGTTGTTGGTAGTACTAATGACCTAGAGGAAATTGAGATTGGAGATCACCGGAAAGTCAGAAAACTACATTTACCTTGGAGGGACAGACTTTATCGCGCAAGGGTTTGTAGCCACATTTGCCGTGCCTCCAAATCATTTTTTCAACCAATGACAGGGCATCTTTGAGACGCTTGGGAGTTTTACAGTTACCAAGAACCTATACCGAACGTTAAATCGCGCTCAAACATAAGAAAGAAGCCAATTGACCTTGATTTCCTGCTCCCTGTTGCAGTAATTTGGTTGTTGGAAGGCTCCTTTCCAGTTTGCAGTGAGTAAAAAGACGTTCGACAAACCATACTCTGACGGGAAGATGTATTTGCTGAGATGACGGGCATCTTTCGCAAGAGCGCGAGGATCAGGATCCTTATACGTAGTAGGATCGACGGGAGGCTTCTTGTGGTAGGAAGGACGCAGACGATTCAAAATATCTGTTACGAACTTAGGCTCAATGTCTCCGCACAATGAAAACACGCACGATCGTAGGGCAGCCCGACAACCATTCGGAAGGCATTTGGATCTCGGGAGGGCCTTGCGTAAAACAATCGAGCTCGTACGAAGCTTATATCCGCTGCAGTACGTCTATTCACCGTGAACAAAGATAGCTGAAAGCTGCATGGAACAATTCTACCTCTCAATAGGTTGATTGGTATTTTTTTTCTTCGAGAGTTTGACGTGTTGTCCGCCGTAGTTCGTCGTCGAGGCGATCAATCTTAGCCGTTTCCGGGGTTGCTGCTGAAATGGAGTCTCTCTCTTTCGTTTTTCCGCACTAGAATGTGGTCCAGTTTCGAGGTACCCGCCCCCCGGAGGTGGGAGGTATATCAGTGGATCTCCGGTGATTTGACAAAAACATTGATTGGGAAGGGATATGAACAATGACGTGTTCAATAGAAGGTGTAACATTGCGTCGGCGCCGATTCTAAGACCAACTTCAATCTCGAGGGATGAATTCTTTGAGAATATTACCTTTGCAGCATGATCTCCCACTCCGGTCCGTGCAGGGCTGTGACGATCGTGTTCACAAACCGGTTGGATATCCCGGAGCACGATATATGGTTTCGTTCATTACTTGGAACCTATACCCATATTTTGAATGACATTGAAGAAACATGTAGAGAAACTTACACGTTGATATCCTGCTGCAATGATGTTGTTAGGTCTCCTCGATCCCGAGAACAATCGCTCGTGGGCCTTCTGTATGACCTGACCGGATAATTTCATCGTTCGAACCATAGCGCAACGCATGCAGGGAGACTCACCTCTCGCATGTACATCATCGGCGGTACAGCCGCGAAAGATGGACGTTGTGAACCATTCGATTTGAGACCGACATAGGAAGTTTGCAGCAAATTACGACAGGAGTGTGCATCATCCTCAGCAAGAGTTGAATGTATCTCTGAGTCGGAAGAGTCTAAAGAATGCGGTTTGATGATCTCATGCAAGTATCTCTCGAGTGGAACCACTTCGTCGAAGTAGATATTGAGGACTGCAAGGCTGATGGATGGTCGCGTCGAGCTTGACATTTAGTAGAGAGTAGCTGCTTAGCGTGCTCTGTCTTTGTATGTTTGAACGCGTCGAGAAAAGTGTTCAAGAGCGGAGCAACGCCACAAACGCGTATGACGATCACGTGCCTTAGGCAACGGCGAGGATTTCAGAAGTAACATTTGTCTGAGCATTAACAACTGAAAGTCTACGCTAGATCTGTGGTGCCAAACATCGTGCATTAGCATTAGGGATGGTGTACTTTCTGGATCCAGCGCTAAACAGAAATCCAAGGAGAATACAAATGCGACGGCTCGTAGTAAAAGACGTGAATTTATAAGTATAGTCCCTCCGGAGTACCCTCATTCTTTCTATATAACACCTACACAAAAAAAATAAGACACTCGCCATGAACTCGTTCGGGTAACTCACCTTTTCTCTCGCCGTGGTGAAATCGGCTTTGGTCACCCGCATTCGCCGTTCTCTCAACGCAAGTAAACCTGCTTCTGTGCAGACTGCTTTGATGTCGGCACCTGATAGATCATCCTTTGCCATAATATAATCCTCCAGGTTGACGTCGTCACTCAAGCTCATCCGCGACGTATGTAGCCTTTCCAGAACACATTAGTAGTGTCAAGTGAGATTAGAAATGCGACATACCGGAAGATGTGCCGTTTCGTCTTTACATCTGGCAGAGGGAACTCAATCTTTCGGTCTATACGACCAGGGCGGATGAGAGCTGGATCAAGCGTTTCGATCCTGTTGGTAGCCATGATGACTTTGACGTCACCACGCGTGTCGAAGCCATCGAGTTGATTGAGTAGTTCCAACATCGTCCGCTGAATTTCACGCTCCCCTCCGGAAGTTGAATCGTATCTAAAGACCACTGGTCAAGACAGAGAAGTAGGTACACACATTGCACGTACCGCTTAGTACCAATAGCATCGATTTCATCAATGAATACGATACTTGGTGCATGTTCTTCTGCTACTCGGAACATTTCTCGCACAAGCTTCGGTCCATCACCAAGGTATTTCTGAATCAGCTCTGAACCCACGACACGTAAGAAAGTGGCGGAAGTCTGATTGGCAACAGCCTTTGCTAAGAGTGTCTTTCCTGTACCAGGAACGCCATAAAGAATGACGCCCTTAGGTGGCTTGATGCCCATTTCCTCGTACAGCTCTGGATGGGTCAGAGGAAGCTCGACGGATTCCTACCGAGGGTTCAGCGATCAGTCTAAGGTACCGTTCATCATGCCTACCTTGATTTCCTGTATTTGCTGCTCGAGACCACCAACATCTGCATAACTCTCCGTTGGGGCTTTCTCGAGCTTCATGACGCTGACCAGGGGATCTGTATCGTCTTCCAAAACACCAACGACCGCTTGGTTCTTGTGATGCAACAGTACTGAGCATCCAGGCTCGATGCGATCTTTGTCGACAAAGCTCATCATCGGTACATATGACTCCGGCCCAGAGGCAGTGCTGATGATGGCATGGTCGTCGTCGATGATCTCCTCCAGTGTTCCCACTGCCATTGGCGTGCCACGTAAATCGTCGACCTTTGACCTCTCGTCTTGGTTCTTCTCCTCTCTGGACGACTCCGGCTTCAAACGTTCCTGATTTTGGATGAACTCTTCCTCGAGAATGAGGTAATCCTTGATACGCTCCATCTTGAGGAGACGCAGACGACATCGGGTGCTCGGATAGATGGGAGGCAGCTTGGACGCAGCTGCAGGGCCGCGCTTCCTCTTCTTTCCGACTCGCGTTGGGAGAGGGGGCTCCCATTTCTTCTTCTGTGGTTGTTGGTCCTTCTTCTCCTTGTTGTCTTGGCCTTGGCCTTGACCTTGACCTTGGCCCTGGCCCTGGCCTTGTGCCGGTGGTATTCCCGATGGCGCGTTACCCTACAAGCGACTCGTCAGTGAATGTATGACGTCAAAGCGAACGGCGCGCACCATAATTGCGATTGAGGTTGAGCGTGGTGGTAAGACCTCGACGCGTCACTCATTGACGGATATGGACTTGACGACCGTGGTAATATACACGTGACCTTTCCATCCGATGTCCGACTCCGAGACTACGTAGACCCACCTACACTTCAAATCGGTCTTATACATGGCCTCGGTAACAACACCACTGACATCCTCTTCGAGGTTCATCGAAGCAGGCAGGTTCACCATCACATCGATTTGGTGCATGCTGACCCTGCATTAGACGAGGACGACGATGACCTGAACGACCTGGACATCCCTGGATTCACTGCACCAGGTCTGCCTTTGCCAACCACCGACAAGGGAAAATCGCGTGCGCCAGATCCAGTTCCGCAGACGAACAATGCTGGTGCACCTCCACGGGGCATCTCGGGAAACATGGGCAGCTCCAATGCACCGCGCCCCCCTCCTAGGCAAACAGTGGGTGGTATTCGCGTCGAGACACGGTACGTTTCGTCTGCTTTTTTCTCCTTTCTGTCCATTGAACTGAAATTCATGCAAACATAGGTATACGGGAGTCGACACCCTCGACGAGCCCGTAACTACGACGATCGTTCGTGTTGACCCTTGACCCATTACACTGCATTGACCGCTGATGCGTAGGCGCGTGACCTGCTCTCGATATACTCAAAACTCGTCCAAGTATTGTATCCCCGTAGAACTACTGGGCGTGAGGTCCTGAGGTACGTTTAACCATCGATTAGTTGATATATGGTCTACCCCCTACCAGGGATTGGGATCTTTGGGGCCCTTTGTTGCTCTGCCTCGCCCTTGGTTTGATGTTGAGCGTGAATGTATGTGCATGTCGCGTGAATTTACACGGGAATTAGGCTCATCTGCTTCGAAGGCGCCAGCAAGTCAGGCTCTCGGGGTATTCACCACCGTGGTGGTCATCGTCTCTGTTGGTTCGCTTTTCGTGACTATCCAGGCAAAGGTAAGTTCGAGAAGCACTTTCGACGTTGCCTTTTGCAAACCTTTTCACCTCTAGCTGCTTGGAGGGAGAGTGTAAGTACAAGCGTGGATCCGGAGATGTGCATTCGGTTGACTGTTCCCGAAGCTCATTCTTCCAAGGTTTATGCGTTCTCGGGTACTGCATAGCACCTTTGAATATTGCAGCACTTATAGCATGCTTCGTCCGCGTCATTTGGGTACGTGCGCCGATCGCAATAGCAGCATGGGCTTGGTGTATCTGGGGTGACCGTCCTTTCTACCATTACAACGCCCACCACTCACAATGACGAAATAGCCTCTATAAACTTTTTGGATGGCACAAAGATAGAGCAACAACGTGTCCTTCTTGCGGTGTATCCTCTACTGTGAGTAGTTGTCCTTTGTGCAGGCGCTTTGTCTGAACTCCAATAGGCTTTTCTACTTTGTGCTAGCGTGGATGATTCTAATTCAGTGATTACCGCTTCCACATGTTTACCATGTTACATGAATGTAAATGTTTGTTGTATGGTTCTGGGAATGTTCTGGACCAAGTGTGTGCTGGCTTTCAGATCCTTCAGTGCGGTATCAATTGTCGCATTCGTGCTGATACCGCTGCTCGCCACAAAATCAGCACCTTTCCGCGTTAGAGTAAGTCAGGTCCTGCCTGCTAACTATGCGTTCTGCGTGTTCTAACAACCTGTACAAACCATCTATTCGACTTACCGCACTGACTGTGGGGGTGCAGGGTATTGTTGCAAATCACACCTGTGCGACGTTTGCTGTGACCACTTTCCAACCTTCCACATCTGTATCCTTCATCTCTGTGCCCAATGACTCCAGTCTATCCCACCACCACTGATGCGATTTATCGAACTCCCCTCCTCCTTCTTTCGGTACCCTAGCATGCCAGGGCTTGACCGCTAAGATATAATGAAGGCACCTTACCTCCTCATCCCGCCAGAGCGGTGCGTGAATTGTCATCAACGTCTTGAGTGCATTGTAGCACCAGGGCAATGGCTTCCATACTCCCTTGAAAAAGTCCGATAGTAGATCCTGATCGGCGAACGACCAGGTCGGCAGAAGCGGAGACGTGTCGAGATGTTCATAGATCGCTTGAGCGAGCTCGGTCGAGGGGCTTAGCACGACAAGGCCGCTGTTAAGCAGAAAATGGGGTCGTGGACTACTTCCAGTGACTTGCGTCGGGGCCGTTAGACCAGTCGGATGGGACAAGGGCGTGTAAGCGCAGTTCTCTGGCACCCTTGTCCGGGGCTGAGCGGGTTACCGACTGGACAGAGGCTGCGAGGTGCTTACCAGTCGGCTGGGTAATGTTTCAGTCTCAGCGGGTTGCAGGCACAGACGTGGGCGGCCGCGATTTCGTCCTTTGCGAGCGGAAGATCCATCAGTTCGTCCATCCTGCGCATCACGATCGTGTCAGCATCGAGGAGGACGATACGCTATCAGAGGAAGGTTCGGGTGAGCGATGCAGCGGCCGGCCATCTCACTTACGTCGTAATCTGTCAGCTCAAACACCCTAGATTCAAACGTTCGTCCATTAGACATCCAAAGACGCGACGCGGCACCCAAAGGCCTCACCTCAGTTTCGTCCAGACTTCCTTGAACCTGACATCGTGAGTGGCTAGGGTGTGTCGACCTGCGGGGGGATGAAGATACTGGATATCTATCAAGGTGATCTTCTTTCTTGTAAGGATATCTCGAGCTTCTTGGGGTAGGGCAGGGGTAACCATTACGACCAGTGGATACTCTGAGCCCACAGACCGAAGGGTGTATTCTAGTACTAGCACACCTGGCAGGTAGCTGGTCTGCGTCAACAGCGTCGCGTACACTGCTTTGACACCCATGTCGCTGCAGAATCCACTGGCAGATTGACTTGTTGACTATATCCAGTCAAGCCTCCGATGTTTTCCGTTATGTAAGCATTAGTGCGAATTTGTGGCAAACTTCAAGTTAGGGGTATACGAATACAGATCTTGACCCTATCTCACTCACATCTTGACTCGGACACCACTATGCCAACCCTCGCCCCTCAGCCTCCTCCACCTCAATGTCTACCCACAAACAACTATCCACATGACTCTGACACTCGAAAAGCATATGATCAATGTCTTGCTCTAGAGCAACATGGCACTGGTTATTCAGGCCTTCAACTCGAAAGGGGTTCCAGCAACTCCCTGTTTAACCTTGTGGATCTAACTATTGTTTCACGTGTCCTTGGCCATGCATTGCTCTTGGCTCCTAGTGAAACTGGCTGCAATGCACTGACACATGAAATCCTTTGGTGCAATGGAGATCCAGGGCTATTGTCTGAGCTTGCCCATCTGTATATTTATGGAATGGTCTGCGTGTGTGAGTTCTTCTAAATATTTTATTCTATTTATCGTGTTGCCAGTGCCTGAAACGCCTCTACTAGTCTATAGTAATCCCAGAAGTCGACATAGATACCCACCTGTTCGGTATCCTGCACTATCCTCTAAGGAAGCCATGGAGAAGCTTTTGATCAAGAGGCCTCCAATCACCAAGGGATTGCCTGAGCTGGTGAGTACATCTGCTGTTATTATCATTCAACTTCTAAGCAATTTGCTAGGTCTTGATGCGTGATGATTATCGCTGTGTCTTCACTGGTGTCTTGAGTTCTGCTTTGGGAATATTGGAAAAAAGGGATGATACAACAACGCTTGCTTGTATTATCAACAGATCTCTCTCGAAAGATATACACAGTGTCAAACCAAGATCTCCTGAGAAGGTTTCTTTTTCTTTTTCTTTCTATACCGTGTCTATTGACAAGTGGCACATATTTTCAGACTGAATGGAAAAAGACTATGGGGGCTATAATTGAACGCTTTGGGGGCTTCTTCCCTCATGAGGCACTTTGTGACGAAGTGACCCACAGTCCCCTAAACGGGTTCACAAGTGTAGTTTTGCCATATGAATATTTTGGAAAACTTAACCTTTGGTTCACTCCAACCAAGGTATGGATCATGTCCTGTTCTATCAGTTTTTTACACATTCATGAAATGTGTTGAAACAGAACAAATCTCCACAAGATCCACCCAATACCGTGACATATGATGTGCAATATCATGGGGACAAACATCGTCTCCCTTATTTGAGTCATGGTATCCGGTCACAAATTACATTTAGACCTTCTCAGATCGATAATGTGATTGTCCCACCTCCTGACACACGCATCATTGCCCTCCATGCTGCCTGTGCCAGGATTGCCCACATGTCAGGTGCCGCAGACTATTTTCCAAGGTTCTACTATCGCACGAACTTTTCACCAAATATTGTGCACAAGCTGTGTCCGATTTTAAGGAAGTCAAAGCTGTTGAAGCTTGTCCGTATACCTTAATGGACTATTACCGTACTATTTCATGGTACCTGGTTGACTATGTATCTGTATATTCTCATATCTGACTTTGATGATACGTCAATGACAACGAATGTTATTACTTGTACAGCGGCTTCTGTATGGGTTTTATGTGTGGTTAGGTGCAAATACCTCGAGGTCCCACCGGCCCCTGTGGGCTCCCGAGACTAAACGCACTCTCGTAGTATCTCGTTTGGGTTGGCAGTACTCGTGCCAACCCTCGACGCCCTTGCTGAGCACTGTGCGCATTCCCTCAACCGCCTCCTTTTTGTGCAGCTTTCGGACGCACTTGAAGACTTTTTCGGGAACGTTGATGCGCAGCGCAGGGAGTCGCTGGTACCAGACATGCAGGGATCGAGAGGCTGATCAATGTTGCACCACTGGCCTAGACAGGTAATAGCGGACTCGAGGTGTCGACTTCTTGGTCGAGCTTGGCGCGGCAGTAGTCCTCAACCCCGTTCTTGATGGCAGTGACGACAAGAATAAAAGGGACGGGAAGACAGGTGGTCACGGCTGAACCTCCAAAAACGGGAATGACTACGACGTGTTAGGACAAGAATGGGACGACAGGCGCGTGTTCACATTAGAGATGATGATCAAGGACAGAAAGTAGATGTTGATTCTTCTGTGAAGCTGGCAGCGTCAGTGAGTTGAAAAGGATGCCAGCAAGAAGGTGTGTGTTTCTTGATATCGGGATGATAAAGTTCCAGTTAACAGACAATTCCGGACATCTAAGCGCGAATGGAACGAGGCTGAATGTGTGGTGCGACATGAAGGTGACAAAGAAAGATAACGAGTCGAGAATGGGATCAAGATGATCGATGTTACTAGTCTCCCGTAGGCAGACCCTTAGGCAGGAGCGTCGTTCCTTCTTTTAGGGGATGTTACAGAATTCAAGATCAGAATTGAGAGCAGATGCATAGGCTTTGATCGTTCGAGTGCGAGACCAAGAGAAACAGAGCGCTCGACAATGAGGTACTCTATGGATCAGGCCTCCCAATGAGACTGCCTGGCCACAACCGCAGAACTTGAAGTAATCATTTCCGGGCCGCCCTCGGCAGTACACGAGGGGGTGAAAAAGGCTGGATAACCAGCGAAGGTACCAAGTCCAGAGCCTCAGCATTCCGGAAGTGGTGGGAAAGATGATCAGTAATAAACTTTTGAGTACCGGAGACGTGGAAGACGAAAGTCAAGAGACTGAAAGAGCAGAGTGTCGACGACGAGAATGCCACTGAGCACCCAATTCATTGTGGGCAGCGCGGCCAGGAAGTCACAACAGAGGGACAGAGGAAGGGAGGGACGTACGCACATGCCACTCACCCTCGTCGCGTCGTTGTCCGCTGGCTGTATGGAATCTATGGATGATGTCGGTTCCGACTCGGATTGGCCTGCGCGGACCCAAACTGGGCCAAACATAAGTGTTTTCTTTGTAAGCCTGAGTCACCTTCCAGCTGCTCCGATTCACGTTTTTAGCATTCATGAAACTCAACGGGTTGCACCTACCAACCGATCAGCTTCCGTGTGGCATTTCGAACGTCAGTGGGTACATATGTAAGTTGGTGCCAATAGACATCGGGATCAAGTCAACCCTCCAGGATTGGAAAAACTGAAACCAGGGTTACGAACAAGTTGTGAGCCTCGCCATAACCACAGCGATAGCCCTAGGTATGCGTCCTTGAAACTGCCTCTGTTACTATCAAGTTGAGAGCTGAAGGCCTGACCCGATGCTCTGCTAGCCTGCTATCCGGGGCTCGTTGTATTATGAGCGTGAAGTGTTGAAGGACTATTTCTGGGTTCAAAAAATTTCACAGCTACTCGGAACCTTTTCATCGAGTTCAGCCCAGTCACTGGGGTGATCAAGAGCAGCTCAACTTTCACGAGGTCTCCTTCGTTCACACCCACGTCGAACGATGCCTCTGAGAGTGGGATACGGTGATCTAGTCTCGGTGAAGAGTCCAATCGTTGGCACTGACGCTTCTGCACAAACAGTCCGCGAGCACTTTTGCTCCCCGCTGCTCCAGTTCGGAGCCGCCGATCAGGAGAAGACGTTTACGCTGGTAGAATGTCCCAGTACGTTCTTAGCAAAATTTTGCTGCAGGCTAAACGACCGATTTTTCTTCCCCCTTGCACATCTTATATGACAGGTGGGACGGGCCAGCTGATCTCCCGCTTGACAAACGACGAAATTGATATCGCAATGTGCGCTCTCAATTCTGTGACAGCGTACCTTGGCGGTTTCTTATCGCCAGTCCTGATACGGCGATATGTACAGCGCCCTCACGGATCCCTTGATTGCAGGGATCGCAAAGGGCTCCAAAGCCTATAAACTGGTTGGGAGTTACGTTACCTCCCCCCTAAGATGGCACGTGCTTTCAGGATTCTCCAAGGTCTAGACTTCAGAGACGCTGACGGAGGTACACACAGGGCTGTGATCACAGGACCCGATTCCACATACAGGCAGATATCTGATCTTCAAGGTACGACACTCGGAATATCCAGGAGTGGCAGGTACGAACCGATCTTGCCCTTTTTCTTGACGGGCCTCGTGATGGACCCCTCGTGTCATTGACTTTTTGGGAAAAATAACCTGGTAGCGGCAGTCAGACTATGGCGTACGTCATGGCGTTGCAGCAAGGCTGGCCGACCGAACAACTCCAATTTCAAAGTAAATATATCCACAAACGCGTCACTTGCTGTGTCACACACACATGACCTCATTTACTAGTCAACGATGACATCCGTGGCCTGATCGAGTCGGTCAAGGACGGATCGAATGGTTCACCACCAAACCGTTTGCCGATGCGGGCGAATGTCGCTTCGTACGTTGACGTCGTTCTTAACATGCGTGCAGGCGCGCGTGTGTGCGCGCCGACGTGACTGACGTACGGAACCCCCCCTTCCCCCCTTTCCCACCGCTACATATATCGTGCGCGCTGTCATCCGAATCGACATACGCGATGCGCCGGGAATCCTAATCAGATTGGTGAAGTACCGACCCCGTGGCCGTCGTGGCTAATCGCAGCACATCCCACACGCGCAGCACGATCCGACGTGATCGCATTCCTAGATGGGCTCTCGGTGCACGTACGGAAGTTCGCTTCGCCCGAGCAACGTGCGGGTCCAAGTGTGCAGTTTATCCAGCGCACGTTTGGGTATCCGGAGGAAGACGTCAAGGTACGTTGACTGCGGGGCTTTTGGCGGTTGGCGGTTGGCGGAATGGTGGGGACGTGGCTGACTGGTCTTTTTTTTTTCGGTGTAGGCATGGCTACGGGCTGTTGAGTATCCAAACGACTGCGCAAGCATTCCAGCTCATGTCATCTCTGACACACTGGCGTGAGTAATAATGAGGTGCTGCGGTCATAATAGCACTGACCGAATTCCCACCTGACCCTTTAGCGTCCTCCAGAAGGCATGCGTAATCACGGCTCCTACTAAGGGAGGATTTGACGTGGGGCAGTTCGTGGACGCTAGCGTCGGCAAGCTTACCTGACTCTGACCTGCATGTTGCATGCATGGTCGTTGACGTTTCAAACCAGTTTCGTTTATTTACCGGAGAGAGAGTCAGGGAGAGAAGTCCGTTGTCCTTGTTACAAAAGCGGGAAAAGAATGTCTGCAACAGCAATAAGCAATAACATGAATGTAAAACCGTCTGTGTGAATGAATCAAATATACAGTGAAATGCGCGTAGAGCAACGTAGTGTCAAGTATGTGAAAATGTATACCATCTAAGCGTAAAGGGTTCTATTATGATAGATAAGAGCGAATTGTTTCGATCTTGACAGAATTATCCTTTGGAGGTACGGCGGGTTTGACGAGCCTGTGTCGGAGGGACGTGTGAGCGGACGACGAGAGAAAAGGAGGCCACGCACCGAAGCCAGATACGCCCCCCGCCACTCTTTTCTCGTACAAGCTCCCACACAAACAACTCACCTGCGAGTCCAGAAATACAATCTATCAGAGTGTGCCTGCCTTCTTGTGTCCCGTCTGCCTCGAGAACCCACTCGCCTCGCCAACCTTCACCAAGCCCATCGTCGACGTCCGTAAAACCCATCCCGACGCGTGCGCGTGCTATCCACATGTACTTCTTGACCATCGCCCAACCACCGGGTGAGTGAGGACTGGGAGTACGGGTCGACGTATTTATCAGGGTAGCTTCAGGGACGTCGCCGCCACCTGGTGGAGCAAACGTAAAGGTAGGGTTCGCGTTAAAAGGCATGAGATGGACATAGTAAAAGGGCGAAGGGAGGCTGAGGGGGTCTGGGAGCAGTGGTGGAGCTGGAGGAGCAAAAGGAGTAAGGGAATTGCCATCAAAGAGTAGCCATGTGTTTCGGGATGTGAGCCGTTCCTCGGGAGGTAAGTCAAGGTGAGATTGTGTACTGTCTGGGGTGGAAGGAACGTAACCAAAATTACAGACGACGTCGCCAGTCGAGAGGTACTGCCAGAGTCCTCCAGCGTAGAGTTGTGTTTCACAAGCGGTTATGGCATCGGGAGAGAGGGAATTACAAGGGACGAAGACGCGTAGGACGGGAGCACGAGTCCTTGAGATTGCATAAGAGAGATCGTGTGGAGAGCTGGGAATTCGGAAGTCGTGTGGAGCTTTTCGGAGAGAGTGAGGAGTCGGAGATGAGCTGCCGCTTACCGAGGAGGCAGAGGACATCTCGGCAGAGGATGTGCGTTTGTGTGTCCTAAAAAAAGGGCGGGAAAAGTCCTCCTCGGAACGGGATGTGGGCCGAGAGTCGGCAAAGGGAGGGATAGGTGGTTGTCGGACAACGGCCGAGCGCCTCCAGGCAGCCTCGTAGTACCTGAGTGAGCGTGGTTCGATGGGGGGCGGCGGGGGGCGAGAAGAGCCAAAAATAGACATTTTCCTCTTCCGTGGTTTAATCTGTGGTTGTGCAGCGGTATCGGCCCGGAATAAGGGGTTGTTTGAGCTTGTGCGCGAACGTGGAGCACTAGATGAACGCCGGGTCCCCGAACTATGAGTGCTGGCATCAGAAGCGAGGGCATCGGAAGCCTCGGACAGATATGAGAGTGGTGCTGGGAAAGTGAGCTCGCGGACGGCACGAGGCGGAGAGCCGGTTATGGAAGGTGATGGAAAACGGGAGGGCTGGCGAGAGAGGTCATAATCGAGGGGTATAGGGAGGGGGGAGCTATGAACGAGGGACTGCAATAAAAGGACGAAACGGGAGTGGGCACTGGCGAGGATAGCTAGCCGAGCGTTTGTTGCTGCGGTGGCAGCGTCGCTATGAGATGATTGAGGGTCGTGTGATTTGGAGAAGCTGGCGAGTGCAAGCATAGGGTATTGGTGTAGGGGAACGCGTTGTGAGAGTACTGGGTATTTGTATGAACAAGGAGCGTGCGGGGAGAGCAAAAAATGACAAACATAGGAGGTGTAGGTCGTGGAGAGTGACATCGACGGCCTGGAGGGCGGAGGGATCGCACTGGGACAAAGCCGTACGATAACCGGGAAGGTAGTGGGAGAGAATGACGTTCCTGATCTCAGGAGAGTCCCAGAGATGCCTGATGCCGGCGCATGTTGCAAAGAGGGCATGGAGATCGTCCCATACGGCGAAGTGGACAAGCTTGGTGAGGATCCGGGGATGGCGTAGAGCAAGTACGGTGTTCCTGTGCATGCGTCGCCATGCCTTTGACTTTGCGAGGGGTGGTGCAGTCCTGGGTGGAGCTACTTTGAGCGACCTTGGTCTCCTGGGGAAATCGAGGACAGGGTTCGGCTTTTTCGGTGTGTGGTCGATGGGAAGAGGGGGAAGGGGTCTGTCGTCGATGGAGGAGGGGACGGAGGAGGAGGAGGAGGAAGCGGAAGCGTCTGAATGTGAGAGAGAGGGTACGCTGTCCGCCGAGTAGGGATCCATGCTGAGGAAGGGGAACTTCATGCCATTAATTCAAGTAGGGTTAATGACCTCATTTACACTTGTTTGGCTCATCTCTCTCTCTTTTCTTTCTTCCCTCATGGCACAGGTTAGTTACCCCATTTCTAGCGAATTATTACACTCACCACTACACACAAAGTCTCACACACTCGAGCACGACATCTTCGGTGACGGCTCAGAGCTTTCTTCGGAAGAGGAAGGTCCGTCTGTACACACCCAATTCTCGCTCTTTTCCTCACCGCGTTACAGACGTACCCCAGCACCGTCAGCGTCCGAAACCAGCCCCAGTCGAGCAGAACGTCTCCGCCTCGTCCGGGGAATCCAGCGATGCATACGAGAATGAGCAGACCTCGAAGCCAAAGCGCAAAGTCAAGCGCCGCACGGACGATGCGGATGCACGCCAGACTCGCAAGAAGCGCAAGCGCAAGCAGATCACCGAGGAAGACCTAAACGATCTCCCTCCAGAGAAAGGTTCGTTCTCCCCTTCCTTTCCTTTCTCGATTGCCAAACCTTGCACAGCGAACAAGCTTCGTCTCGACATGCAGTTCGACGCCATACTTAAACCTAAAAAGGGTTCTCGACCAAAGAAGCGCAGAAAGGACGACGAGGAGGCTCTCGATCGCTTCGCAGACGAAGAGGTCTCCCGTCTTCGTGAAGCCATGCTCGGCGCCGCAGCCGACGACGAACAGGCGAACCGCGAGAAGCAACCCGCTACAAATAAGCTCAGACTCCTTCCCCAAGTCATGGACGTTCTCCGCAAGTACGCCACACGCCGCCCCACCCTTCTCGTTCGACGCACGCTAACCACTTCCCACATAGGCAATCCCTCTCGCAGTCCATCATGGACAACAACCTTCTCGAGGGGGTCCGCAGATGGCTCGAACCTCTCCCTGACCGCTCTCTCCCAGCTCTCAACATTCAGCGTGACTTTTTCCCCATCCTAAAAAAGATGGAGTTCATCGACAGCGCCGTTCTCAAGGAATCCGGTCTCGGCCGCATCGTTCTATTTTATACAAAGTGCAAACGTGTCCACCCTGAAATACAGCGCATCGCCAACGATCTCGTCTCCACCTGGTCTCGTCCCATTATCAAACGTAGCGCCTCTTATCGTGACCGTGTCATTCCCACTGCACAAGACGATACTGCCGAACGTGCTAATGAGCGTCTCAATGCCATCCTCGCTCGTGCAAAGGAGGGCGAGAAGAATCGCATCCGCAAGAACGCTGTCATGATTCCGCAGAGAGATCTCGGAAACTACACGGTCGCGCCCAAGGCCAACGCCGGCATCATGAGAAGCAACCAGACTGTAGAAAACGATGTCGCACGCAGAAAGATGAACGCAGAGCGCTTGAGGAGTCTTTCCAGAAAAGTGTCTACAAAACCATAATGAATGTCGTTTCAGTAGCATCTATCCTAATTCTCTTGTTTGTAAGTACCAGTTGACTCCTACTCGACGCCAACGACGGTTCGGTCCAAGTCCGGCCCGTCCATCAGTGTAATTCGCCGCGTACTGGAATCAAAATCCATATGAAATCTCGCCCTGAATTTCGGCCATCATGTGGCAGAATCTCCTTATGACCTCAATTTCTTCTCGTTCTTGGCCAGATCCCGGATGGCGAACCAGGGAAAAAGAACCTTGCACTGTGGTTGCCGCCGCATTGTCCATGCAGCCCCTCGACCTGAATAGCCGGTGCCTATTACCCGTTGTCGCGGCTGTACAGAGAGACGCCATGTACCTCGGGCTGTCACAGAGCACAGCCCGAGTGGTGGTCACGTTGGAACTTCCACCTGCCCCCTTCCACGGGTCGCAGCTGCCCCACCCTCCACTCCAGCCTATCCGACTCCATCAACCACCATGATCCGGTCCCTGGATTGGGCGTGCCGCAATCAGGTTACTTGTACTCGACGGCGAGTTCGGTTCTCCGAGCCCGATTCAGACATTTGTCCGTTGTAAGTTTAATGCACTTCCCTCGGACCTCGTGTAAATATAATCCATATAAACCCAATCACGTCGCTAGCGACGGGCTAATAAGCACATGTTGGTGTCCAGTCAGGAAGCCGCCGCGGTAAAGTCAGGGCCGGTGAGAGAAATCCTTTTGACATGTTCGCACTAATGCTGTATGACATGCATGATTGACCAGTTGATCCGTTGCCGAATAATAATGGCTGTGAGTGTATTTCGTTATTTTCCTGTTGTAGCCTATCGATCACACGCCAGACTTGGTTTGATATGGCTATGCCAGCGACTCGCTCTTGTTCCTTACCAGCGATTTGAAGCGCTTCGAATTTTCTATACAGATACAGATACGGTTACCCCTGCAAGATAAAAATGCTCTGACGTCGGAAGCTCCAATAAACTGAAAGCAAGTTTCGCTGTGAGCTCTTCGTTTTTCAATGATAGCGGTTTCATGTTCGGGATGAGGCCTGGAATCTCGCGACGCTATTGGTGCTTGTCCCTAATCGTACTTCTACCCATTCTACCTCTCAGCATCTCTCTTGCGTGCTTTGAGAAGAGGTTGCAGCATTAGCTGTACCGTGAACCTTTTCATGAGGCCCAAGATCAGGTGAGTTTCGTGGGCCGGCAAGTGACCCAAGTGACCGTAGATATCCCTCCACGATGTCCACTACTATCAACTTTACTGACATCTGTAACCGTTCCGGATGATTCATGGTAGCGCCGCCGGCCAGGAAGGTATGCAGACCACACAAGGATGCTCAAAAATTCTCTCAAGTTCCAACATGGATCACTGCGCGGGGTATGTTCCTTACTTTGGGTATTTGTCTCTTTCAGCCTGTTGCCTGATAGCCGATTTGATCAACAAACCTAAGAGATAAGGAGAAGTTGCCAACCCCTGTTACCCCCTGAATAAACGTTGATCGCCGCCGCCGATTAGGTGGCCCTATGACGGTGACCCGCGGAGACTGTCATCCTGGCGATAACATGGGGGCTTCCTGATCGAGCGGCCACCTACTTCCTCGTTCTTTTTGGTACCTTGGTTTGAATGCCCCTAACCTCGGTGTTGATAACGATAATTTGTTTACCGCTGAGTCTGCTTCGCTGCCAATGGTCCGACAAATGGATTATTATTGATTGATTCCGTGTCCCAGTGCGAACGGAAGATATTTCAGGACGATCATATCCGCGCCGACTGATCGCTTGGCGACCTCCCTCGTCTTCGTTTTCGACTTTCGGGAAGACTGAACTCCTGGCCATTAATTACAGAAATGCCAGTTGCAAACAACAACGGAAAGAATTGGCGCTTTTGGGGTGAGTTTAGCGACTCCACTCGGAATGCGTCCGCGCGCAACCCCGTCTTTTTGTTCGAACTTCTGTTTTCATCGCGGGAAATTGGCGGTATGCACGATACGCCGCTATAAATAACGCGCGGCTCCCGATAGACTTCATTGTTTCCGAGGCTCACCCGTTTTGTCTACCATCGTCAACCCCGCAAGTCTAGAATGTCGTGTCTATGGCCAGATCGATGGTTCTATCACTATTCTCTCGATTAGACTGCGCACGCTAGAAATTCATCTATGAAGTCAACTTTACTGGCTGCGGTGCGATCTGGCTGATACTTGAACTCGAGATCGATGTCAGATCTAAACTTGTGAAACGCTCGGAGGTGACTCGCTTCAAGTCGCAGTCACATGTGTATGGTAGTCTCAGCGTCCACGGACGTCCACGGCTTGTTCCCAAACCCAATTCAATATGCTAGGCAAGGATGCTCACCTCAAGTCACATCGCGTCAAGGTCGTTTGAACGGTCTGTGCATGCATGATAATCTTGATGTTCAAATGGCCATGTGTAAGGGTCCCCGTCTGCGTTCCCAGTCAGATCGCACTCGCTGATCGATGCATTGCAGATCATGGTATGGATCCGACGAAGAAATTTGCACGATGCGGTTTGACTCACCTGGAGATATCTGTGTCGCTAGACAGTAGCTATCCTACGATACATACTCGAGAGGAACTATGCCATTCGAGAATATGATTCTGTCCACATAGGGCATTGATAATACGTTATTGCAGTGGTTCAACTAGCAAGCTTTGCGAATCCAACTCGTGGTGGTTTGCTACCGAAATCGAACACGGTATAGAACAACTGGAGGAAGATGGCCCCGACCTCCCATAATTTT
>JBBPOJ010000886.1:0-18989 GCA_038091395.1 Leccinum rimulosum
TACGCGTGTTTCAGTCAAGAAACCAAAGCAGTAATTACCGTGCACTTGTTAACTATATTACCCCGTTCGCAATTTATTTTTCCTGCCAAGAATCTCTCAGCTCGTAGGTTGATTGCAACACGAAAGGTGAGGATGGCTGCCTTGCAGAGTCAGTGACCGGCGCCAGTCGGTATCTTGTATCAATCATCTCACTGCTCCGACGGCTGAGTAATAACGTCTTCCATTCTGATGGCATGTAGCATCTCGGGCCATCCTTTGTGCGTGCTGATCTGAGGTTCGCGTGCTTCCGTTGAGCGTCTCCAGATGCAGAGATTCGGGCACGTCTTGGACAAGCAATAGGTGACGCGTCTTCACTGACGTCCAGCACAGGTCCGGATACCATTACCCTCGCGCCCTTGCCCCGTCGCCTCCCCGTTCGCCCTGGGTTGGTTATGTGAACGTACGTATGCGCACAACTCGTATGTCCTCGTTCTCTCCTGTCTTTGTACTCGTCCTCGCACGCGCTGCGCACTGACACCTGTCTCGCCCTCGTCCTCCCTTGCTCACCGTCGTCGTCATCGCTGCCGCCATCTCGCCCATCCTGCATATCCCATCCTGCCCTTCCATTCGTCCTCGCACGTCCCTGCACGTCCTCTGAGTTGTGGTGAGGGTGCGCGCATACCTAGGAGCACGCTAGCAGACGCGTTGTCTGCCCGCGGTGCCGTGTTCACGAGCGCAGTGGGGATGGGACGAGGACAAGCGACAGGCAATGTACCTGTGGCATTAGACTCGAAGTGAGAGCGACGCGAAGCCCAGGGCGAAGATAGCCTTGAAGGTGAGGGTACTCGCGAGCACGCTGGGCGCGAGTGTGGTCGAGGGTGGTCAACGCGACTGAGGGAAGGACGGGGGAGCATTAATGTCACCCATCGCATTGCGAACGACGGCGACGGCGAAAACAATGATGAGGGAAGGGGGGGAAAGGACGACGGCTAGGGATCTTGCAAAGGATGCATTGGGATCCACATGTAAGTCGAAACCTTGCAAAAGCAATGCGGGGTGATCATGCAAAATTAGCACGGGTCAAGAAAAGGATCGCGACATGTGAACCGGTGAAACTTGCAGAATGACAGACGACTTCTGGCGGATCTGGTGCGCCTACTCCTCTGAGTATTACTTACGTGAGGTTGAAGCAACCGATGTTGGCAGGGTTCCCAGCGAATATTGTGGTCGCCTGGACTTGGCCAACGCCAATATTTATTTGTATTGTCGATCATAGTCCCTTGGCAATGACAGCACCACATATATAATATGGTCCAAGTACATGCTTTCCGAAGGCACCAGGGGCGCGTGCTAAGGCAGTACGTGCAACGTAACAATGCAATGCAATTACCTCACAGCCCCCTTCCAGTAAATAAATCACACAGCCTCCTGTCTCTGCAGTGATATAAGGTATGTACATCACGCATATGAAATCCGGCGTCTTCCCCCAACCTTAGTTTTCAGCCGCCCACTCTGAAGTCAAGGATTGTAGAATATCATATCCAACCATGAGAAGTCGTCGAAGTTCCTCAACTTCTTCCGATACCCTCAAGGTGAACAACCACGAGATCTCGTTTACGTGGTTGAGTTGACCAACCTTTGTCATAGGTGGAACAATCTCTTCCTCCCAGTCGTCTATCATCCGTTCCCAGTGCCACCGAACACAGTGACATCAAGCTGCCTTTACTAGAGAAAAAGTCACCCTCGTCCAAGTCACCCTGGCTTTCCGACACCGCAGATCTCCTCATCATGTCATGTTCCTTTCTTTTCATCACGGTATCCATCGTCCTTTTCGCACTCGTACTTCAGTCCGCTGTTACTTTGTCTCCTGTTCCCCCCAAGCACTTGTCAATCTTGCAGAGGATAGTAGCAGCATTCTCCGTGTCCATCACGACGGCCGTGATGATGGTGATCGGAAAGCGCTATCTACTTTTCAAGCTGGCGAGAGAAGGTCTGCGCAGCCGAAAAGTCGCTATCTACAACAATCCATCCATCGGGAATCTCGCCCACCATTTGGTGCTACGTGGTATAGAGTTGCCTTTGCTTGGTCTGCTGGCTGCCTGGGGGTTAGCATTGGCAACGAGCTTGACAGTAAATGACATCTGGGAGATAGGATCCGTTTCAAGTGACATGATTGCTCCAAATCTCTCTGGCCCGTTGAATACGGTGACTGCAGGTTCATCGTACCTCCTTTCAGCTTCTGGATCCTTGGGCACCGTCTTGTCGTCGCTATGTGTTGGGGTAGAGGGTTCCTTTGGGCTCGTCAAAGTCACCGGCGAAAACGTGGCAACGGATCATCCGGCCGGGATCATCTACTACCCTGCTCCCCCACAGTGGGCTATAGACATTGGCTTTTCGTATTCCACTACAATGAACGCCTTCAACATTTCGATGGAAGAGCTCTCTTCGGTCCCATCCACTGCACAAAATCTCACAGGCTGTACAACGGGTCCCTTCTCTTCCTCTATGCAACTATGGTCGGATGGCTCCGATAACCAAACACTGTCCATCATTGTTGTCGACCCAATGGAAGGTTCCTCGGCCATCCGATTTAATGCTACTGCGATCATCGTTGGCGGAACATTTTCCTCCACCGGAAACTACAAGGAGTTCGCACTGAACGGAACGTCGTCGCCCAACATAATGTCAACAGGAAACCAGTGGGCTCAAGATATCACTACCTTGATATGTAACACCACCTGCCCAAATGTTTGCGGACCCGATGTTTCGTCTCTCAACGACCTTGCGGGTGTACTGAATTCTCAAGACCAGAACTTTCTTGCAGATGGGACCTACGCCATCTGGAGTTCGGTTCTGAACATCGTGCTCGGCGCTTACAGTTCCGCGGTGATCCCAACTGATTTCGGGATCGGGTACCCCAATATCCCTATCACAATGTATGATCGCGTGTTTGCGACGCGATATGGGATCTACGTCCTCATTTCCAACGTCGTCGTCTCTGCCATCATGCTCATCATCGCGCTGAGACTACGCCTGGCAAGCCCTCTGGGATCAGATTTCATCAACCCGACACGGTTACTGTTGGACCCACTGAAGAAGCCAGAATTGTTCAATGCGTCTCTGGACAGGACTGTGGATGAATTTTCAGATCCATACATGTTGGTGAGGGAGGATAGCGTATTCTTGCTTGCAGAAGAGAAATCGACAAAGGATGGGAAGGGATGGAATCAGATGCTAAGTTTGAGCGTGCGCAGGAAGTTGAACCCAGAGGATTAGTAACACCTATAATGACTTGAGACGAAACGTAACGAAGATTGTTTACTTAGTACTGTACTACCAGAAGTAAGTTACCACTAGCAATCTATTTATGTAAGTCACCAGCGCATGATTCGATCCCTTTTACAGGTACATAGTAACCATGCGGTGCGTGGGGACAAAAAGGCAGGGAGATAGAATCATCAGAATCAAATCATGATGTTACTTGCCTCCGACGGGTACGGGTACTGGCTCTCCAGAAATATAACCATGAGGCTCATGAAGCATCAAATCCTCAGCCCCCTTCGAATTCCACACTACAGATTTCTTGAAAACGTGTAGAGCACCACGTTTATGAATAGTTGTCCTTCCGAATCTCCAGTGGCAAGTTCTTCACGTAGCTTCGAGGTACGCCGCTATGGGATCCCATTCACGAGTTTGTCTTGATCATATATCGTAGGCGCCACATTCCCTCTCACCCAGTTGCGCAGATGTTTCCGTCGTCACCAAAGTAGATGATATCGAATTGCTTTCAACGGAGACACGTTTATCGTCGACAAATTCAACCCTGCCTTCCGACGCTGCAGATCTCTTCATCCTGTTGTGTTATTTTATTCTTATCTCGGCATCCATCATCTTTTCTGCACTCGTAGTTGGTTCCGCGGGTCACAGCTCGTCTACCGTGACTCAGTCTGGATCTCCCCTGCCGATGCTATCAACATTTCAGAGGCTAATAGCAACATTCTCTGTGTCCATCACTACGGCTGTGATGATGGTTATTGGAAAGCGATACGTCCTCTTCAAACTGGCAAAAGAGGGTCTGCGTAGCCGAAGAGTTGCTATCTACAGCAACCCATCCCCCGCGAACATTGCCATGCACTTGGTGTCACATGGCGTGGAATTTCCCTTGCTTGGTCTGTTGGCCGTCTGGGGGTTGGCATTGGCGACGAGTTTGACAGTGAATGACATCTGGGGGATGGGGTTCACTTCGAGCCAGATGGCTGCTCCAATTCTCTCTGGCCCTTTGAATCTGGCGAATCCGAATTATTCGTACATCCTTGCAGCTTCTGAACAATTAGCTGGCGCCATGTCATCACTCTGTTTCAAGCAAGTGGACGCCTTTGGGATTATCAACGTCACCAGCGCCAATATTGAAGAAACGGAAGTTAGAAAAACTGGGGTTATCTGCTATCCTACTCCCTCCCAAATGGCCATAAGCATCGGCTTCTCGTATTCTACTACAATCAATGGCTTCAATATATCCATGGAACAGCTCTCTTCACTCCCATCCACCGCTCAAAATCTTACCTGCACAAAGAGTCTATCGTCTCGCTATCCAGGACTATGGTTCGATGGGTCTGATAATCAAACACTCTCCATCATTATTGCCAACTCATCTGACATCTTTCGATTCAATGCTTCCGTAATCATTCTTGGTGGAACATTGTCATCCACTGGAAATGACAAGGATTTTGCACTGAATGGAACATCGTGGCCCAACGTAATGGCGATGGGCGACCAGTGGGCTCAGGATATCATTACCTTGGTTTGTAACACCACCTGCCCAAGTAGCTGCGGCATCGGCATTTCGTCTCTCTTCGACTTTGCAGAACAACTGAACGCTTGGTCATACCCCCAATTATATGATCCATATGCAACAGTCGGTCTCTACCAGATCGTGAGCTCGGCCCTGGGCATGGCACTCGGCGCTTATAGTTCTGTGCTTCCGGGGACGAGTATATAACGATCAAAGTTTACGATTTGATGTTCATGATGGAATATGGGATTTATATCTTTGTTCTCAACACCGTCGTCTCGATCGTCACGCTTGTCATTGCGCTGAAACTACGCGCAGACAGCGGGCCGCTGGGGCCAGATTTTATCAACTCGACGAGATTGCTGCTGGACCCGCTGAAGAAGCCGGGATTGTTTAATGCATCCCTAGACATGACCGTAAAGGCGCTTGATGACCCATGCATGCTGGTGAAGGAGGATAGTGTATTCTTGGTTGCGGAGAAGAAGACATCGGAGACCGTGGCGGCGGGTAGGGGGAGACGGATCAGGATGTTTTTCCTACGCAGGCTGAACCCATTCAGTCGGATGGCCAACGCCTCTGCAAGAGTGTATAAGGATTGGTGTTCAAATCCACTCAAGAATTTCAAGGATGTTTTTGTCACGCGGGTTGAATGAACTTGAATCCATTCGAGGAGGAAGGACCAGCGGCTCTGTAGGGATATGATGATTAAATTTTCAGTTACAAGGGGGACAATGTACTACGTATATGCGAAGCTCCGGGCTCATCATGTGTTAACTTACTTACCTTTGGTATGACGGTAGTTTCTTAGTAGTGTATCAATAGCTGTGGCAGTGCCACACAGTCTCTGTCCAAAGTTGGCGAAAGCATCAGTTAGCACCATGTCTTCCCTTTTTCCACTAGCGCGTCCTTCACGCGTCCTACGCTCTTTTCACCAAATACGATGGAACTCGACAGAAGTTGCACCGAAGTCAGCTACGACATCTAAAAAGCGGCCTCATCTGGGTATCCAGGTTGACCCGAACCACGGACTTTGGGCCTTCTTCCGGAAAAAGGAGGCGGACGGCGTGGTGAAGTACGAAACTCTAGAGGCTAGAGAGTCGCTTACCGAATCAGGTTCGTTGTGTCGTTCATATGTACTCACTCTGTTTGATTTTTGAACAGGGCGACCTTGGCATGCTGCCGAACTGCGACGCAAGAGCTTCAGGGACTTGCATACTCTGTGGTATGTTCTCCTGCGCGAACGTAACCTGCTCGCGACACAGCGAGAGGATGCACGGAGGATGGGCATCCAAAACCCAGAGGCACTCGCGGCTCCGACGATGGAACGAATGGTTGGTCGACAATTCCCCCTTTTTTTCACCGTTCACTCATGCGCCACTGTCACGTCTAGTGTCGCAAGTCGATGGCACGGCTCAAGTTTGTGCTGAACGAACGGCGGCTGCATTATGAGAAGTTGTCCAAGGAGGGCGTCATGTCTCAGGAGGAGCTGTTGAAGGTTCCGGAGCCCCCAACGCCGACTCATCGAATGACGCGGAGGGAGAGAATGGCGGATCGACGCAAGGCGTCGTCACCACCGAGCTCTGCGTGACTTTTGCTTACAGTGTACTCTCGCGCTTAGATGGCATTGCCCACGTTTAAAACGATTTTTATACTAGAGGGCGGATGGAGTCAGAAACGCTACTAACTGCTCTGGACTCTGCGTCTATGTGCTTGCTCCCAATGCACCATGTCTTGCGAGATCTGACAGTCCTTGATAGATGGACCCTCATACATCTCTATCTGTCGGTTGCCACGTCTGAGGAGATGTTCGATCACAGCAACGTTGCGGGGTGATACCGAGGATGCCTGAGTGTGAAACGTGTAACGAACGAAGAGGGAGAACTTGGATTGGGTTTGTGGTGGTTTCGTGCGCACCATCCGAAGGGCACTGAATAATATGACATGAGACGGTGAGATTTGCAAGTCAAAAGGAGTTTACTCGCCGTCTGTACAGTGCAAGGACCTCCCTCTGCAGTCCGGATTTCATTATGCTGGCCTCCGACGGAGCAACCTCGGCGTGGAATCGAGGTTCTCAGGTCCTGACCAGGTCCCTGGACACCGCCGGCTGAAAGGAGCCTGAACCGAATTTTAAATATGTAAGTAGTGACTTTGTCACTCTACTTATGATCTCGTTTAGAACATCTGCCCGTCTGTGGCAGCATAACCATGTTCGCCACTTTTCTGCGAGTGAAACAGTCCGTTCAGGCTCTGGGACGTCGAACCCGGTCGAGTACTGCAAGGAGCTCGTCCGCAAACACGACTATGAAGGATTCCTCACTTCGCAGTTCTATCCTCAACAATACCAGAGTGCATTTTATGCTCTGAGGGCATTCTACGTGCGTGAATTCATACAACATTGTCGAATTACTGAGGTCTTTCGTCCCAGATCGAGTTGTCCACGATAAGAGATGCCGTTTCGCAAACGACACTCGGACAGGCTCGGTTCGTGTTTTGGAGAGACGCAGTAAAGGACATATTCGCAGTAAGTCGCGTTCTGGATGGCTCTGTATTTCGCCAATTTTCTTGTAGCACAAGCCCCCGCGGCACCCCATCGCGCTCGGACTGTATGAGGCAACACGGAAGAGCACCCTTGCGCCGTACCACTTCCAGAGGATCATCGAAGCCAGGGTCGGTTTGTGCGTCAGTTTCCTGTCTTGATACTGATGCTGTATAGGAGCAAGAGCTGCACGCTCAGTCTCATCTGACCATGGAGTCGATCACATCGCATGCCGAGTCCACAGCATCGTCCTTCCTGTATCTCTTGCTCTCGCTCTTGAACCTGCCGTCTGCCACTCTATCCCACGCCGCATCCCACGTCGGCAAAGCTCAGTCGTTTACTACTCTGCTACGTGCCTTTCCGTTCCATGCGTCAAAGGGCACGATCGTTATACCCGCGGAGATCACGGCCAAGCACGGCGTCAACCAACAAGAGGTGCTTACCAAAGGAGAGAGTAGCAAGGCGCTGGAAGACGCGGTGTTCGAGTTTGCCACGATTGCCAACGACCACTTGTTGACGGCACGGAGTATGTTCCAGGAGAGGGTGCCAATGGAGGCCATGCCCGTGTTTGCCGCGGCGGTGCGTCGGTGTTCTCGTAGGAAGATATGTGGCTGACAGTGTGCAGATTCCGGTCGCGTCGGTACTGGGTCGATTGGAGGAGGTGAATTTCGACGTCTTCGATCGTAGATTGCAGGTCCGGGATTGGAAGTTGGCCTGGCGAGTTTGGAGGGGTTACTATAAGAGGACGTTCTGAGGGTATGCCGGCATGGTGATCTGGTCTACCGTCTCCCGTATATAACTGGACGATTGTTTTTGAAACGGAACGGGTTTTCGATCCCAATCATGCTCCTCCTTCCTTTCCTTTCTTTACAACCTCCATGAACGAAAAGTCGTCGTGGCTGCGAGTCTGCGGGGTCCTCCAGGATGTGTGCGATGTACTCAAATTTGGAAGTCCGATACTCGTAGCTTCAAGTGGCCTGCACGACAGCTTGACTCCCGACCACCACCCCCTCCCAAACAAACTTCTCCTCTCCCTTGGCACCTTTAAAATCCCCTTCTCTTCCTCTTACAACACCCTAAACCACGTCTACCCCCGATTTTACCCGCCATTTTGTACCGTCCCTCGCTGAGTCCTATGGAGCGTCTATGCGGTAGGTTTCTCAATGCTCTCACTTATCTCTCATATCTCCTCACTCCCACCTCAGACGATATCGTCCATCTCATCATCTACGAGCTTAACGATCCCACCGCACTCATCCTCACCTCAAAGCGTTTCCACAGGGTCTCCAAGGATCCCTATGTTCGCGCCCACTACTTTCTCCATCGATACGGCCACATGGATGCCATGTTCTGGGCTCTAGGAAGAGGAAAAGTTCTCAACGACCAAGTCATTAACGTGCGTCTTGCCCAACCCTCCTACTTCGGTTCCGTGGTTCCCGGCTGAATATATGCGCCCCTTTCAGATCCTGGTATCAAGTGGCGCCTACGTATCCCGCTATATGATTCAGGTCGCCATCCATCATTACTTCCGTTCCGCAAGTCACTTTATCAAGACACCATGGGTCAGGTCAATATCTCTTGGCGTCTTCACGCATTTCGTGAAAGTCACTTCGGCGCTTTTCGAGTCAATACCAGTCGGAAAAAACGAAGACGATGGCTACATCTTTCATTCTTTCCTCAAAGAGAGCAGGCTCCCTCAGGATTTGAAGAATACAAAGTGGGAAGATATTCGTGAGATTTTGAGCAAGTATAAGGTGTGCTTCTCTTCTTGTCGAATCGTCTGGTTTGTGACTCGGCCCAGTTCATCCCATTCAGTATGAAGGTGTGTACGATTCCATTCCCACTCCCCGTTCTCTGTTCCTTCATGTATTGGTTTCCTAGGATCCGTTGATGGCTCAACTACCGATTGCACTTGCCATCGAACCAAGGCTGCTGCCGTATGCAGAGGCTAACGGATTTCGAATGGATCCAAAGGTATATGAGAACTTTTCGCAATACGCCGATTTCTTACCCTGATCAAATCAGTACCGCGACTTCGTCTTCCGTAAGATGTTCGAAAAGCAAGCGCTTAACAGCGGCGATCGGACCGACGATATCGTTCGGAATGTTCGGGAACTGAAACGCCTCGATCCAAGGTGAGAGTCTGTTTACTCTGAGCGGGAACATCATATTCATGCACAACTCCAAAAGGATGTTTTTGAGTCGTACAGTAGCAGCAGAAATATGTATGGAGGCTAAGAGCAACGAATCCGCATACCGAGCCCTCAAGATACTTGACTGTTCAGGCGAGCTGTTATTCAAACTCGGGTAAGTTGGTTTGCCTGAATGCCTCCGTCGTCCAATGTCTGAAGGTTTTCAGTCCGGTTGTTACTGAGTTGGTGAAGGTGAGGATATAGGATACAACGCTGGAGTCGCGTGTTAATTTTGTCCCCTTTCAGCTTTTCGTAAAGTCGCGGTCGATCACGTCGACATACACGATTAATGTCTTGCGTCAACTCTACGCCGACTTTCCCAACTCCGACCCGACTGTCCGAGTTGTGATGTTGTTAACTGTCTGTCTGTCTGAAGGCGCATGGGGACTCTCCGCCTGGCCTGAAGCTGTTGCATCATTCCACGGCAAATTAGAGACAATCGGTCTGTTGCCGGTGGCGAAGGAGGACTTGTTCAATATCATGATCAATCCTTTTGTGGAGAAGCATACTCTCCTACTCGAATATGCGAAAGAAGAGATGGAACTGAGTGCGAAAGAAATTAAGGATCTCGTGCTGGACGTTTCGATCAAATGCTTGGAGATCGCGAGCAAGGTAAGAATGCCCTTGTTGCACCATCAGTCGACTTATCTCTCTCTAGGGCAAGACGCTGCGTAAGCTCGCGGAATGCTATTCTCTTCATGCTGCTCTGGCAGATGCCGCTGTAGGGCGATATTCGATATCATTGGACGACCTTCCCCCACTTGAGGACGAGAAAGCTTGTGCTGTCTACGATGCACCACTATGTCGAGACTTTGGTAATTTGAAGATGATGCGAGCCAATTCGAGCGGATCGAGTAATCAGACTTCAGATGTTCCTGCTTCGCTCGCTGGTGAATCAACCCAAGGCAATGAATCCGCAATTGGTCAGGTGGACCTTCGTGACTTCGTCGTTGAAGAGCTGGAGGAAACAACAGCTATGAATGATGGACTTGATTTGGTTTGCAATTGCCTATTATTATATGCCGTTGGTCTTACGTTAAACGATCTGTAGGGTGCCATAGGACAGGACACGTTGTCTGCCATGATCCGGCAAGATGAAATGGCTCCCACTCGATCTCGGAGACGGTCGTACTACTACAGCATTTATGGTGCTGATGTGAACGGAAAACTGGACTTTCCTGTTGGTAAGGACTATTTGGGAACACCTTTGGGGCCGACCGTATTGATGTGTCTCCAGAGTCTCTGCCAGTTGGCAAGTGGGCCAAGGAGCATTATGACCCACACAGTCCCATGATGGCAGTGTTCATGAACCATGCGGTGATAAACAACAATACTACGGTAGGTCAATGTCGAACCCGCTGAACCGCGCCATAACAGCTTGTTTCTTCTAGCTTCTTCACCTCTATCTTTCTCCACCTGGTGTAGGTTATGCAGCAACGCCAACTCATGTTCCAGTCACTCTCAAACACTTCAAGCTACTTGCGTATCTGGGACGAGCACCCGTATGTACCATTTGTAGCGGTGTGATTCTTGCATTGAGTTTCGTCCGCAGAATTGGTGCCTGTATCATCAAATCGAGTCTGGAGCCGAGTTCTTTTTCAGCGAAGAAGACTACCTGTCGAAACGAGCCTCTCCTTCTGAAACCAAACACTCTTGCCAATCTCGTGGAAAGGCGGGTGATATAAAGAAAGAAACCAGTCCTCCGACCCTGCCCCGTTCAACGTGCCCCGCGGGACCGTCAACCCCACCGCGGTCAAGCACTTCCCGAACGTCTCGTAGACGACCAAGGAGGTCTGCCACGACAGTAACATCATATATCGTTCCGGATTCTGATGATGAAGCGATCGTCGATGATGATGGGGAGAACGCAATGACGCTCCTCTTGAGTATTCAGGCGAAGAAGCGGAAGGTGGAGTCCAACCTTCAACGGTGGATCAAACATTTGTCTGCACTTCTCGTGGACGAGCAGCGCAAGGTAATCAACAAAACTTGAGATTCCCGACGGAGCGCTGACTAGTTGTCATGTAGTACAAGGATAGACGGAAACGGCAAGACAAGTGTGCAGACGGCAAACGGCGAATCATGAAGGTGAGGGACCACTCTATACCGGTACATGTTTGAGACCTGAATCATCTATTCCTTGAAGACGGAGTTCCACAAGTCTCTTATCATCCACCTCCGCACCTTGCGCAAAGTTGACCTTGACAAGCGCAAGCAACTCTACGGCACCGACGTTGCAGAGGAAGATTATAGTGACGATGACGACGACGACGAATATCAAAATATGCGGATCTCCAAGCGACGCCGCATAACCTCCTGACTCAGGCCCCATGGACTTGTGGACATATGTGAAGTAGAAACACATTCTTACATACGCATCCCATAACCATATTCTTTCATTACCGTAATTTTCTTTGCTACATTCATCCTAATAAATGGTATGTCATGCAGATCACGGACGGGGCACCAGAGTGTATCTGTAGAAACACGATGTAAAGTTACTGGATGAGCATGCTTTTCTATACAGATCTCCAATGTACATAAAGTCTAGCGTTTTTAGGTCGCTCCCTCAGTGATCCGCAAGCCGAGTGTTTATTTAGTGAGTAACTTTGACGATCACCATGAGGTCCGAGACGATGACGTTGGGGATGGACTACGACCCCACAGAGCAACACTGAAGGGAAACGGATCGTGACAGAGAAGTCGAGGAGAGAGAGTTCGTCGCTGCTGGGCATTTCCCTGGAACACTTTGATAAACGAACCTATATTCGAACCACTCGATCGCAAAAATTAGCGGGCAACAACGTTCGCCGATCGCGATTTACATTGCGATCGCGACCACGCGTTGGGTTCTGAACGCGTTATTTTTACGGGACCTGCTAGGATGTCATACGGGTAAGCAAGCGTCGAATACTCGATACTAACTTGATAAGCGATGAATTGTAGGCTATTCTTTGGTTGGAAGTTTCAAAGTCCAGACATCCAGTAATGTTGTTGCGAGCTATTAGGTGTGACCGGTTCTGGGGTCCTAGGGTCTAAATCGAGCCATCACACGGACGAAGGCAACGCCGTGGGCACGAGTAAGCCTCGAGACCAATTTGACGCGTTCGGTACTTTGTTCTGGAAACGAACGTTGGTGAGTGACAGGCGTGGGAAATGTATACCTCTTAGAATCAACCCCGAACAACACTTGAAATCGCCCTTTCGCAACGTCATGGAGGGCTTGTTCTTCAACGTGCGTCTCAGCCTACTCTTAAAGTTACAGCCTGCTACAAGTCCTTTATATATAGGTGAACAACGGCTTTCTGGAGGCAATAATTCGCGGTTACAAAGCTGGCATCCTGAACCAAGGTCACTATGCGAGTTTGACGCAATGCGATTCTCTGGAAGGTATCACGCCAAAGGCTCATCACCATATTGGCATCAGTGGTGCTCATTATCACTTTCAGATCTGAAAACGCAGCTCTCTGCAACCGATTATGGGAATTTCCTCTCAAACGAACCATCGCCACTCTCGACTACTACGATTTCCAGCAGGGCGACGCAGATCCTCGTCGACCAGTTCAATTTCATCCGCAGCAATGCCGTTGAACCTTTGTGTAAATTCCTGGACTATGTCACGTTGGTCGTCCCTTGCTTTTTTTTTTACAACGAGACTAATGTCCATGGATAATGCTCAGGTACGGCTACATGATCGACAATGTCGTTCTGTTGATCACTGGGACTCTGCATGAGAGGGATACCCATGAGCTTTTGGAGCGGTGCCATCCCCTTGGCATCTTTGACACGATGCCAGCTTTGTGTGTCGCTACAAACGTGGAAGAGCTTTACCACAGCGTCCTTGTGGAAACCCCCCTGGGTGAGTACAGGATCGGGAACCGAGAACAACCGTATTCACGTATACTGCAATACAGCTCCTTACTTCCGCGATTGTCTGTCCGCTGCTGATCTTGACGACCTTAACATCGAGATCATCCGCAACACTGTCTACAAGGCCTATCTCGAAGATTTCTATAGCTTCGTTGGCACCCTGGGCTCACCGACGTCTGAGGTGATGCAAAAAACCCTTGCGTTTGAGGCGGACCGGAGGACAATCAATATCACCATCAACTCTTTTGACACTGAGTTGACGAAAGAACAACGTGCCAAGCTCTTTCCTGCAATCGGCAGACTGTTTCCTGAAGGGAACAACGGCCTCGCGAAAGCAGATGATCTAGACCAAGTTCGACTCGTTTGCGACAACATCTCCGAGTACCGCTCGTTCTTCGACAGCTCTACGTCGGCCCAGAGCAATCAAGATGTTGGAGATTTGGGCGTCGCGGCCCAGCTTGAAGACCGGTTCTTCCGGATGGAAGTACATCTGAACAAAGAGGCTTTCATGCAACAGTTCCAATACGGCGTATTCTATAGCTACATGAAGCTAAAGGAGCAAGAAGTTCGCAACATTGCATGGATAGCGGAGTGTATTGCTCAAGATGCAAAGGATAGGATACACGACTTTATACCAATATTCTGATCGTGTCCATTGTTACAGGTGTCCCTATTCCTTGCATAACATTCACTCCTCGTTTTACACCATGTTCTTGAGAACGCCGCCGTAGTTACTTCACTATAAGCAAGATTCGGTGTTGCCGAGCTGCGCGTAGTCTGATAAGCCGACTCGACTTTAACATCACGCTGTCTGTTGTCGATTCAGTGCTTCTGCTGCCGCAATTGAATCCGCATGGTCGACCTTATCTTGAACCGCGTTCACCAACGCTGGATCTCTAGTATTTGAGCCGATGCTCGAGGACCTTCTAGACGGTACTAGAGTTGGCGTGGTGCTTTCGCTTGGTTCAGCAGATTGGACAACCTCGCTGTTTGCCGCTGCCTTTTTCGCAAGCCTCTCCTCCATCCAAGGACCGGCGCTACTCAAACCGCAACCGCCTGCTTCCGAGCACGTGCAATTTCCACCGAAATAAACAGGAAGATTTTCAGCATCTACCAGTTGCAAAAGATCCTGCTTGTAGTCCTTTCCGAGGACAGTTACTTTCTCTACTGTTTCCTTGGCGAGCCAGGGTTTCATGATGGACCATATGAACGTGAACGAGGACGGAGCGTTCACGATGGCGAGTTGACCCATCCTGTCGAACGAGGTGAATGCAGAACGATGGGTTTTTTTTGGATTGGACATACGTCTCCGGGTAGTAGTCTTGCGATATCTGGAACGACATTTGAGCTAGGGATTTCACTTGCCAGAATTGCGAGAGGCTGTGGGTCGTATCATTGCAACAGCACGTTAGTTGGTAATGGTGCACGACTTGCCCAAAGTCCTTGAGATCAACGATGACAAGTGATTGCTCGATGCGACGACCTGCTGCACGGGAAGCGGCTGGCAGAACCTCGCCAGTGAGCGCATCCGCGTTCACTATGATGGATTCTACGAGCTTTTCTGGTGTGACGTGCTTGTAGAGCTCTGGAAGGTTTAGACCACCGAAGAACTGGATGTTCACGGGTCGTCCTTTCTGTTTTATGTCAGGAATGGCTCGCATACATTGGTCGGACGTGTCGCTGACCTTGTCTGTCTGACATAGCAACGATTAACTAGGCTCCAGAACAGTGTAGTGAAAAGATGAGCATACCTTGTGGAAGTACATGGACCACGATTTGAACACATGTTCGCGGCCAGGGTACTTTGAGTCGAGATCAGATGTGAGGTATGAGGTCATCACAAAACATGTATCACTCACGTCAAAGGGATCCATCCTGTCGTTCAGCTCGTCTATACCGATCCCCGACACGGTTTTCCTCCAGTGTTGGCAGTTCATCACCATCTTCTTGGATTCATTGAGATTGAACTTTCGTGCGCGCAGGAACCGGCTGCAGTACATCGGGATGCTCGTATTTAGCTTTCCCATATCAGCTCGCAAAGGACCCCATCGTAGACTCACAGTAACGTTGGGTCATCCGTTCCGATGGAATCTCCTTCGTGTAGGATACCTTCGACGAACAACTGCTCGCGGAAGGTCTTGAGGATGTCTACCTGCTGAGGGGACAGTGGTATAGGTTCTGACATGATGAGAGTCTAAGATGGGTCCAAGGCTGAGTCATTACAATATTGGCCGCCGTTCGTTCCCAGACTAGTACCCGACAGGTTTCGGACTCACCGCTGCTTGCTCCGAGTGTGACGAATCTGACAAAGATCCTCACACGTCTTGATTCAAGTGGTGTTTGAAGTGGCGCTGCGGCCACCCGAGATTGCCCGTAGTAGTACGCTCGCCCGACGCCCGAGACTTGATTAAGTAGAGAGTCTGCGGTGTTTAGAAGAAGTACAGGGAGAATGGCAACCGCTGTTCCAAGGCAATTCCACCGCGAGGATAAATGGTACATGCAATTGGTTTCCCATAACCTACCTATCACATATGAGAAAAGAGACTGTTGCTTGGTCACTTACTTTGACGCTTTCTAACCGATCATCATTTGATTTTTGGGACGAAACCTTGCATGACGTAGCCTTTTCTTGACCCTTTAGGCCCTTTAGGGGACAGGTTTTGGGGGGAAACTCGTGTCAAACCGGTCCCGGGATCCGTTTAGCAGTGGCGTGGGTAGCAGTCAGTACTCGTTCGTCGCCGTCGATCGAGCTGCATCCTTCCTGCGGCCCTGCTTATCCTTCATTGGCGAAATTGAGATCGTCGAGGGACCGCATCCATGTATTGAGGTCCAGACAGTATGGCGTGTGGGTCAGCGGTTTTACGAAGACTTCTCATGCATAGATACAGTCTCCGTAAAACTGCTGCCGTTTCACACTCAGATTCCGAAGTGCGCGGCGTCGGCCCGGGGTCCTTTCATCAATGTCTTCAAAACCCCATCAACGTGATGATGTAGTTTCGTTCACTTCAAAGTCGCGGGTTCAGTTTCACGCTTCAAATTTCACCTTGACAAGCTGATAATTGTCAGTGTCAAGGCGTCGTAGCAGGGATGATGTTGCTAGACCATTCGTTGACATTCGTTTCGTCGTTCTGTTTTGTTCTGACATTCTCGTTGCTTGTTCGTATTCACCAGACAAACTATGTTGGACAGCGCTGAGGTGAGGCCGTTGCTACCTTACCTCGATCGCAGACTTTTCATAACCGATGTGTACCTGTGTCCTTTTTGCGGAGCCCCATCACACTGGGGTCGGCTTCAACAGGCGCAACCGAGGTGACATTGTGCATACGTAGCAATATGCCATCCGACGAACGGTAACGCACGACTAGTAGATGCGAATCATGACCTGGTAAATGTCTCGCATCAAGATGGGGAAAAGGTATGACTGATAATAGTTACTCCATCTCCTTTCCAGATACACCTCAGAAACTATAACCAACACTAGAGTCGCTTGGTTTCTTCACAAAGGTATCTACCGAACTGTCAAACTGTTTAAACCCTCTTGACGGAGACGGTGTTCCCGCTGGCAGAGACGGACGTGAGAACCATGCCGTTGTCCTGCTGGATGTCATAGATGATGTCAGCACCACCTGGGGTATAATTGCTGCCGCCGGGGCCAGAAGCAGAAGCGTTGGTGAACTTGATCGTGCCAAAGTCCGCGAAATCTATATCTTGCATAAAGTCTTCGACGACCCACTCGGCATCCTGCTTACACAGAGAATAATAAGGGGACGAAACTTCCTTTGTGACCGTCTGGTGGGTCGTCAGATTCTCGATGGTCACATTGCCAGAGTTCTTGGAGGAAGCGGTGACAGTGGACCTGATCTCGTCACCGCCGCTGATGGGAAATTCAGGGAAATAGTAGGCGCCAGCGGGATACCACTCGACCCAAGCTGTGCGACGAACGGATGATGAATGATAGATACAGAGTGAAGGATAAATTTGGCTTACAATCATACGAAGCCTTACCGTCCTTGACAACGAGATCGACGCCTGCCTGGAAGATGGCGCTTCTGCAGATTGGACCGTCGATTCCAACCCAGATGGTCGCGGAACTGTCAGAGCCGTTGACTCGGAGGGTGGGGATGGTGAAGGTGCCAGTGACAGTGGTGAAAGTTCCCTGTTTAGCAAAAAGGTATGAGATTGGGCGCGATGGTGGAGCATGGGGATTAGACTAACCTCACTCTTTGTCAAGGCAGCGCCAGCCCAATTGCCATTGTCAAATATGTGGGGAGACTGGCGCTTCTCGCGGAGACTGCGATGAGCAAGGCGAGCCTCCAGCCGAGAAGAAGAAGAGGGAACAGCCAGAACTCCAGAGGCAAGCAAGATGTTGGTGAGGATGATAGCAAACTTGGAGACCATTGTGAGGAGAGATTGTCGATGCGACTGGAGCCTCGGCGAGGACGAAAGCATGCATACTTGGACCTTTTATGCGTTCAACACTCATAGTGAAGCAAGGAATTGCGGAGTTGGTCACCGGGCATGTTCTCGATGAGGAAGTAGAACCGCATCAGTGTTACAGTCCCTCCCCATGACAGTCCTGATACAACATGGTCGCGATGCCCACCAAGTGCCGCCACATACGGTAATACCTCACTTCTTCAAGTTCAGATTGATTTTCTAGCCCTCGTAGAAGAAAGCAAGAAAGTTGTTGGAGTGAAAAGGGATATTATTCCTGTCAAGTTACCCCGACACAAAGGGACCAACTCCAAGGTCTTGCCAAAGTCTCTAGACAAGGAAACAGGTGAAATTGCGCTGGTATCTCGATCTCAGATGAGAGTCATTAGTCATCGATAGTCGCTGCTTGACATCATCACCATGTTATAAGTTCAATGTAACACGTTAGAGTCTGACTCCTACAAGTACTAGCTGGTAAGTAGTAGTATAAGTTCTTGGCGCTGACCAGCAAGATCTGATGATCGCTATGTATCTGAATAAGATTCGGTGTGTTTGCATCACTGTTAGCATCACCTAGTTGACATGAACCAGCTTTGATCTAGTAGCAAGTTTTGCGAAACAGGTGGCGTAGCATACCCCTGGCCAATGCAAGAGGATTTTTCTTTTTGATGTGCTCTTAAATCGGGTTGATGGCCCTTCAACATGTTTTAGAAGAAGTGGTCTGTGCTACAACGCCGCTGAACCAGAGGTTCAAGAGGGTGCGTCAAGCAAACCTGCGACGACATCGCGGTACATACAGATCATTAGAATGACTTTTTTTTTGGTCTGCACGGGGAGCATGGGTAGGAAGAATATGATTTTCCTTTCATTTGTAAGTTGCTTGAATGCCGAGGTATGATTGGACAACGGTTATTACTCATCATGCCGCTTCAGAAAAAGGGGTTCGACCAGTACTTGCGGTAGACCACCACCATGTACATCGCTGGGCTTCACCTTTCGATGCCCTCGCCCCAACTTGGGGTCGAAGGTTTAGCCGTCCTCACCACCGCAGATTTCTTCGGATTTCTTCTGCGGAAACTAAGAGCGGCCAAGGTCGCCGAGGAGGGGGAAGGTGCCCTCCCTATCCCAAAATCTACCCCGCATACAGTCTTGGAGAAGCTCATTTTCCCAGTCCAGTCGCTAGCCG